>CM076570.1:410820396-410976328 GCA_034641835.2 Pinus albicaulis | reverse complement strand
ACAAAAAATATATATATTTTTTTTATTTTTTTTTTAAATTTAACAATATAAACCTATAATTAAAAAAAAAAAAAAACAATATAATAAATTATAAAAATACATAATTTTTTTGAATTTTTTTTTTAAAAATTTACAATTTAAACATATAATTTAAAAAAAAAACAAAACAATATAATAAACAACAAAAATACATATTTTTTTTTAAATTTTACAATTTAAACATATAATTTAAAAAAAAACAAAACAATATAGTAAAATATAAAAAAAAAAACATTTGTTTTAAGATTTTAATTATATTAAAAATATATATACATATATATATATCACAATACAATTAAAAAATATATATGTATATATATAACAAAACAATAAATAAAAAAAAAAATTAAAGATTTAAAATTAAAAAAATAAAACAAAGATCTAAAATTAAAAAAATAAAATAAAATAAAATATAAAATAAAAAATTCTCACATAAATTTTTTTTTTAAATAATGAAATCATTCATATATTTATGATAAAAAAAAATACAAATAAAAAATGTTATAAGGCCACTTTTTTTTAATGTGCATGGTCGTTTTATGGATTTTTATGTGTAAATGAACCTATAAGTCTTAAAAAAGAAAAAAAATCTAAATTTTTGTTCTTAAAACCCTAAAAAATTCAGTTTTTTTTGCATTTTCTTCACTAAAAAAATATTAGAAAATCAAGGTTTTTGAACCTAAAAACCTTTAAAAAGTAGTTTTTGAACACAAAAAAACTATAGAAAAACAGATTTTTCCCAAAATCATCTCTAAATTGACAGAATAGAAGGAAAAATAACCTTTGAAATGCAAGAAGCTGCTGTCACCAATGCCAACACAACGCCTCCACACAATTACGAATAGCAACACAATTCCTCCAATGACAATGCAATGCCTTCACGAAGATACCAATGCCAATGCAACACCTCCACAAAATTACCAATAGCGACACAAAGCTTCCAATGCCAATGCAATGCCTCCACGAAGTTACCAATGCCAACGCAACACCTCCAGAAATTTGCTCTAACAAATACCAGAAAACTTGATGTGATGTGATGAATAGAAACAATTATTCCTTTTAAATATCGTATATCGTCTGATTGATTTACTGTTTAATGAATGTGGGATTAAAATTTCAAATTTAAAATATTTACATTTAATTTATTATAGTTCATACTATAGTTAAACTACTTATTATTTGCATGTGGTTATCATAATTAATATTTACATGTACTGAATGTTACATTTAATTTATTATAGTTCATACTATAGTTAAACTACTTATTATTTGCATGTAGTTATCATAATTAATATTTTATTTAATATTTACATGTACTGAATGTTGAATAATTCAATATATAATCTCAGATTAAAAATTAAAATATGAAATACTTACATGTAGTTAATTATATTTAATATTATAGATAAAATAGTTAATATTTGTATTTAGTTATCATAGTTAATATTTATATGTAATCAATGTTTAAAATCATGCGATTAAATTTTAAATCTAAAATATGTACATGTAGTTAATTATAGTTTAAATAGTTAATATTTACATCATGTTATTTTTGTAAATATTTACATGTAGTCAATATTAAACTATTCAAATAAAAAAATTATTTTAGTTTCGAAGACATGCATGAAAGGAATATTTAAAAAAAAAATTGAAATATATTTTAGATGAATATAACGCAAGTTTAAAATAAAAAATTTAAAATATTTACATGTAGTCATTATAGTTAAAATAGTTAAAGTTTTTCGTGAATTTTTTTGGAGGGAAATTTTGGAGGGAAATTTTTTCGCGATTTTTTTTGGAGGGAAAATTTGGAGGGAAATTTTCAGTCTTTAAGCTATATATTGTAAGTGGGAGAGGAATTTGTATCATTCAAACTATTCTTGTTGGAAGCCATGGTTTCTTCTGATAATGAAGTTTTTCTTTCTAGAACATCAACATCTTCGTCACGCAACAACTCTATTCAGAGTGATGAATATAACGGGAGTTCATTCACCATGAATAGAGAGTCAAAAAATCGAGCGCCAGTTATACCACTTACTCTTAATCCTAAGGATTATGAAAGCAACAGTGATGAAGGGCATGATGAAGAAATTGCAGAGTCAAAAGTTTCACTTTGTCCTAATCCCAAGGATTATGAGCACACCATTGATGAAGAGGGAGATGAAGAATATCCACTTCAGCTTAATCCTAAGGATTATATGAGAACAACAAATGAAGAGGGGAATGAAGAATCTGTAGAGTCAAAATATCCATTCTGTCGTAATCCTAAGGAGTATGCTAGCAGCACTGATGAAAAGGGGGATGTAAAATTTCCAGAGTCAAAATATCAAATTCGTCCTAATCGTAAGGATTATGCGAGCACCACTGATGAAGAGGGGAATGCTAATGTTTCAGAGTCAAAACATCCACTTCGTCCCAATCCTAAGGATTATGCCAACACCACTGATGAAGAAGGAAATGAAAAATTTACAGCGTCAAAATTTCCACTCCGTCCTAATCCTAAGGATTATGCAAGCACCACTGATGAAGAGGAGGACGAAAAAATTCCAGAGTCAGAATTTCCACTTCGTCTTAATCCTAAGGTTTATGTCAGCACCATAGATGAAGAGGGGAATGAAGAATTTGCAAAGTCAAAATATGCACTTCGTCCTAATCCTAAGGATTATGTCAGCACCACTGAGGAAGAGGGGAATGAAGAATTTGCAGCGTCAAAACATCCACTTCATCTTAATCCTAAGGATTATGCCAGCACCACTGATGAAGATGGGGATGAATTTCCAAAGCTGAAATTTTCACTTCATCCTAATCATAACGATTATAATTTAACCACTGATGAAGGGGGGGATGAAGAATTTTCAATAAATATAGATTCAAGGCATTCACTTATTCCCAATCCTAAGGACTATGAGAGCTTTAGTGAGGAAGGGGAGGGGCAGGGTGAAGAAATTCTAGTGAATACAAATTCAAAGCTTCCACTTATGCCTAATCCCAAGGATTATGAGAGCACCACTAAAGAAGGGGAGGATGAAGAGTTTCTTGCAAATGATAATTTTAAAGACATAGATCTGAATATTGCATTTTCTCCAAGTGACCATTTCAAAGACACTCATGGTGATGAAGAATTGAATCCTCCCAGGGAAGAATTTGAAAGCATGGGTCAAGATGGTGAAGAATTTCTTTTGAGTCAGGGTTACAAAACTGTCGATGATTCTTGTGAAATGTTTTCTTCAACTAACGATGGTGAAGAAAATTTTCCATGCAATGATGTTGATGAATTTCTTAACTATGTTGAGGATGATGATAGTGGGGATAATATTCCTTCTAATGGTGATGAAACTACTTTTACAAAGGATGATGGAATGATGAAGCCGTTGCAAGCAAATATTGCAACTAGGAGTAGGAGTACACCTTTTCATATCAATCCAAGGCATTCCAGTTATACAAGGGCGAGGACAAAATATCTCATGACAAAAAGTTCTGTCATTCATTTGATTTCAAGTGCATGTTGTCGAAGGGATTGCTTGAAAAATATGGATTTCAACTTTGCTTTGCAGAAAAGGAAAACATATATGTCAATGAATAAAAGCATGCAAAATTCATATTTAGTGGGTTGCATGCAATCTACACTAGCAGGTTATGATTATCATATTGGGAATGTATTGCTTTGCAGAAAGGCGTTCAAAATGTTTTATTCAATTGGTAATTGTCGTTTGTCAAGAATCCAGGATAGATTGGAAAAGGATCCCACATATTATTCAGAAGCACGTCATAAACGGGAGGTGGGGCCATTTCCAAATACTGCTAAGACATGGATGAAAGAATTCTTTTCAAATCATGGAGAGTGTATGCCAAATAAAGACACAATACATATTCCAGATAATTTCTCGAGACGAGAAATATTCATGTTATACAAAGATTATGCAGAAGCTGTTGAAGGAATTGGTAATTTTATTACATATTCTTATTTTACAAGGATATGGAAAACTGAATTCAACAATGTTCGTATTCCTAAGAAGATAAGGATGGGGATTTGCAGCACAGGTGTTTCTCTTAAAGCAAAAAGAGATAAATGTCAAGGGGCAGAAAGAGGTATGTGTTCAAAACATTGTTTTTTAAAATTTGATACTTATCAACTATGAAAATATATTTATTCATATGTTTCTTTTATTTTATGTACAGATTCCGTTGTCAAAGAACTTCAAGACCATCGTAATCAGCAAACAAGTGAAAGACAAAAGTTGTATAAACATAGAAATAAGTGTTATGATCATCCAAATAAATATACAGGATTGATAATTGATGGTATGGACCAAAAGAAAACACTTCTTCCACATTTTGTCCGCACGCCAAAAAAATTACAGGAGGAAAATTTCATTCAGTTTCACTTGGTTGGTTGTACGGTATTTAATGAGAAGATGCTTCCAAGAGTTTTCTTCACAACTCCAAATATTCACAATGATGCAAATCTGACCATAACTATAATCCATGATGTGGTTACTCATTGGTCTGGGATTCTTCCTGAAGTTTTGTATTTACAATTAGACAACACAAGTCATGAGAACAAAATCAAGTTCTTTTTTGGTATCTAAACATGCTCGTTGAATTGGGAATTTTTAAAAAGATAAAGGTTAGTTTCCTTCTTGTTGGGCATAATCATGATCATATTGATCAATTGTTTAGTTGTTTTTCAGTAACATTGAGGAGGAAAGGTGTTGGGAGCCTACCATCATTAATTGAATGTATTAAGAAATCGTACATTCCAGAGCCTGTTTTTCATGTGTTGGAAGAAACTATTGACATGCGAAGGTTTATTTTTGGATCACATGGTGAGGAGAAATGCATTGAAAAACTTAACGACATTAGCTTCCAGCATCAATTTCGTATCAAAAAAATTGATGGGATAACACTTATATGGGGCAAGAAGTATTCAACTATTTAAGAATGGGGACCATCATCAGGTTTAGCATTTTTGAAGTTCATTCCAGAGCGTCCAATGTTTTCATCAAAGATATTGTTATTACAGTCAGTTTCCGAACTCCATAATGCACGAAGGTAGAAGAGAGAGATAAATTATTTTGAATGTCTAGAGGAAATTAAAAGATGTATTAGAGATACATATGAATACTTCGATGTTGCTGATTCAGTTTGGTGGGAGTATTTTTTCAGTAATCAAAGTGATATGATTTCAAGATCAGTAAATGAGGATACACTTTTGAAGAATCCTTTTTTTTGGCCACAAAATATGCCAAATGAACATGAACATCAAGAAACACACAATGTTGAACAACAACAGCCTCAAGATATTATTAATTTCCCACAGGTAGAGGAAAGAGAAATCTATATTGGTTCTAGAAGATCACGTGCACAACGTGAAGCCATGGAAGACCTTTACAGGGGTTATGTGCGGGATCTTAAGGAGGGTTGCATGATAGCAGTGTTAGCAGATGAAGATCCACTTGGCTATCCATTCTGGATTGCCAAGGTTATAAAGGTCATTAATGAAAATGAAGAGATTACAGCTATTGATGTACATTGGTATGCCACAAGTACCCACCCTTTCAATGGTGTGTACAAGCCAGAGATGGTAGTGGAAAAAAGAATTGGCAGAAAGAGAAAAAGAAAGGGCGCAAATATAAATCGTCGCCGCACAGATGTCTTAAAATTGGAGGATGTTGACATACTTGTGTATGACTTCAATTTGACAAAGAGAGGAACTCTTCGGTTGCGGACCATAAATATTTTGAAGAAATTGCTACCAGAACAATTACTGTTGAAATGGGACTCTGCAGAATGTAGACGTAGATCTACAAGACTTTTGAACTCTGAAATGCTGGGCATGCATGTTGACTTAGATGGAGCACTAGTTGATGAAAGAGAAGAATATGGATCATCTTCATCTGCATCGAGCCATTCATCTGAAGATGTAGATTATGATGGTGTGCCAGAACCTATGGCTGATTTTGAATAACTATCTAAGACACTTTTATGTAATTGATGTTTTCATGGTAACTTGAAATAAAAATTTTGACTTCCATCTCATTTTTCATGAAGTTTTGAGACATTTCTATGTTTGTTGGATTATACGTTTTAATTATGAAGAATTCATTTTTTTAGAATATCGACAATGTAACAATGAATTACAAAAATAATTTATGTTATATTCAATGTACCAATGTTGATATTTAAATTATAAGTAAAATAGAAAATAGAAACTAATGATGAATTTTTAGATTATGCAGTGATATTACCATGATATTATGTATTGTTACCATTTGGTATAAGATACTTTTAAAAGTTTTAATAATTATATGCGTCATTGAAACATAACACATTGTTTTGATGCTTGATTTTTAGGTTTTGGTTGAAATTATATTTAAATTTGTCTTATTCTAAGATTTGAAAAAAGATAAGTTTTTATTCTTTAAAATTAAAATTACTCTTACTTGTTTCTGTTTTAAATTGTTAAGTCTTATATTTTCTCCATAATTTCATTGTTCAAGTATGTTGAACACTTAAGATTGAAAAACTTTAGATTTACCTTGATCTTTAAGGTTATGGTTGAAAATAATTACAAATTTGGGGTTGTTTAAAGTCAAGATATTTTATGTTTAACAACATGGATGAAAATTGTTCAAAATTATAAGCCCTCCAGATATGTATTTGTTTATCTTTAACATCATCTATCAAAAATTTTAGGAATTTACGATTTTAAAAAATGTCCTAATATGTTGTCTTTAATTCCATTGTCACAAGTGTCAAAATTATGACACAATTTTTTTTTTTTGTTATTCCAGCATCAACTGGTTTTGTTTTGAGGGTGTTTTTTCAATCTTTTTGCAACAAACAATTTTGTTTTTATCATAATTTTAGAAAATGTTGAAATTTGACCTTAAAAAAAAAACAAGTGCGTTCTGGAAGACACACTTTTTTTTTGGGGGGTGTTTTTTCAATCCTTTTTTCAACAAACAATTTTGTTTTTAGCATAATTTTAGAAAATGTTGAAATTTGACCTTCGAAAAAAAACAAGTGCGTTCTGGAAGACACATTTTTTTTTTGGTGTTTTTTCATGTTTTTTGAGCGTTTTTGGGCTAGAGTTCCCGTTTTGAGGTCAGGTTACCTATTTCATCGGTAACATTGTTGAAGAAAGATGCATTTTCATGGACTCCTGAAGCAACTAAGGCCTTTGAACATCTTAAAGAGGCAATGTGCCTAGCACTGGTCTTAGCTATGCCAGACTTCACAAAAACCTTTATTGTGGAATGTGATGCCTCAGGAAATGGAATTGGTGCCATTTTAATGCAGGAAGGAAGACCCATTGCTTTTGAAAGTCGTCCAATCAAAGGAAATCATTTACATAAACCTATTTATGAGAAGGAAATGTTAGCAATACTGCATGCACTAAAGAAATGGAGAACTTACCTAATGGGAAGACACTTCAAGGTAAAAACTAATCATGATAGTCTTAATCACTTTTTGGAACAAAGACTATCTTCAGAAGAGAAGAAAAAATGGGTCACAAAGATGTTGGGTTATGACTTTGAAATAATCTACAAAAAAGGAAAGCTTAATGTTGTTGCAGATGCACTCTCAAGAAAGAATGAAGAGGTGGAAGCATTGCTTTGTGCCATTTCTATTATCCAACCTGATTGGATAACCGAAGAAAGAGATGAATGGAAGAAGGACAAATATGTATGGACACTCATTCAAAAGTTGCAGCAAGATCCTAGTAAATATGATACATTTAGTTGGAAAAATGATTCCTTATGGTACAAAGATCGCTTATATCTTTGTACGAATTCCCAACTAAAACAAAATATTCTTTTGTAATTGCACACTTCTCCTTTAGGAGGACACTCAGGATTTTTAAAAACTTACCACAGGGTGAAGAAAGAGTTTTTTTGGGATGGCCTTAAATCTGATATTCAAAAGTTTGTGGCGGAATGTTTGGTTTGCCAACAGAATAAAGTTGAGACAACTAAGACCCCGAGACTTCTACAACCTTTATCCATTCCAAGTCAACGTTGGGAGGAGATTTCAATGGATTTTATCATAGGTTTACCTAAGTCCGAAAGAAAG
The DNA here is from genome assembly GCA_034641835.2 of Pinus albicaulis. NCBI lineage: Eukaryota > Viridiplantae > Streptophyta > Pinopsida > Pinales > Pinaceae > Pinus > Pinus albicaulis. The sequence continues at coordinate 410,968,213 of CM076570.1, read as the reverse complement.
AGTGTCATCATGGTGATAGTTGATAGACTTACCAAGTATGCACACTTTTGTGCATTATCTCATCCATTTAAAGCAAGTACAATTGCTACTACATATATGGACAGAATTCAAAAGCTACATGGAAGCCCAAGGGTTATTGTGAGTGACAGAGATCCCATTTTTACTGGAAATTTTTGGACGGAGTTATTTTCTTGTTTGGGTACTCAATTAGCTCATAGCTCATCTTATCATCCTCAATCTGATGGTCAAACTGAGATAGCAAATAAATGTTTGGAAGGATATCTTCGTTGTTTTGTATTTGATAAACAAACATAATGGTTCAAGTGGTTACCTCTCGCTGAATGGTGGTATAACACTTCCTTCCATACTGCAGCAAAAATGACCCCATTTATGGCACTTTATGAATATCATCCACCATCCATCACATCATCTTTAAGGGAAAATTCGAAGGTTCAAGCACTGGAAGATCAAATCGAGCACCAGCAAGAAGTTCTCCAACTCTTAAAGGATAACCTGAACTTGGCACAAAATCAAATGAAATAACAGGCAGATCAACATCATAGTGAGAGAAGTTTTGATGTAGGAGATTGGGTATTTTTACGGCTACAACCATACAAACAAATGTCCCTAAAGCAAGCTAATAAGGATAATAAATTATCACAAAAGTACTATGGTCCTTACAAGGTGTTGCAAAATATTGGTACTATGGAATACAAATTGGAGCTTCCTGCTTTTTTGCGAGTGCATCCAGTTTTCCATGTTTCATGCTTAAAGAAGGTTATAGGTGAAAATCTTCCAGTTCAGACAATATTGCCAGAACTTGATGAGAAAGGAAAAATCATATTGGAACCTGAAGCGGTCATGGAAAAAAGAACTCGACAGATACAGAATCAATCAATTTCAGAGTATCTCATCAAGTGGAATAACTTACCCACTGAAGATTCTACATGGGAGGATGAGAAGTTTATACAGAAGCACCCAGAGCTACTCAAGCATTGAAGAGAACACTTTTTTGGAGGAGTGGGGCATGTTAGGTCCCTATATTACTAGTATAGTCCCTTATTTTTATTATTGTAACCCCCTTATTGTTATTATTGTACCCTTGTAACCCCCTTTTTGTTATTATTGTGCCCTTAAATTATCATTGTTAGGTCGGCTAGGATTACATTATGGCCACATGGACTCCTATATATAGAAAGGAGGTTTTGTAAATTGTATCATCCAAGAATTATTCATTTATGTAATGTATTGGAGGTTGCCCCCTCGAAGTGGCTTATTTCTAAGGCGTTGATATCTCTTTTCTTCTATTTTTTGGGTAGTTTACACAACACACAAGCACACGGATATATATATATATATATATATATATATATATATATATATATATATACCTTGTGATTCAATTTCTTCACTTGAATTTCTTTCAATATTTTCACCATCTTCAATCATTGGTTCAATATCTCTTTCATCTTATTTTTCAAAGTTTTGTATCTCATCATCAATGTTTTGAGGAATATTTCTCTCTGTTTACGTTGCAAAATATTTTTCTTGAATTAGTTCATCAAATAAAAATTAAGCTTCACATTTTACATTAGGAAAATTTTAAATATATCAATAGATCATAATATTTACATTTACATATCTACTTCAATTTCTAGTTGACGTTGATTTTCCCCTTCAATATTTGAGAGGGCTTCTACCTTTCTTTTACGAGATTGTCTCGTCTCTTCTCTACGTTCCTCAGGGTCTATTTTGCGATCATATTTTCTTGCACAATTCCTTCGATTTCCCATGATAATAGAGTATGAAGTTCAAAAAATTTCCTTCAAAAATTTAGACAATAACTCAATTAGAAAAAACATCACAAAAGATTTAATTTAAAAAAAAACTCATTATAATTTTTTTGCAAAAAAAACATACTCCAATCCAAAACAGCAACTTTAAAATATCCGAGAAAAAAATGTCTTATAAAAATGAAACGAAGCTCAAAAGATTTACTTCAACTCAAAACACATACTCTAAAAATTTGAAATTAAGCCAAAAATCTATACTTTCAAAAAAAATGAAGAACAAAAAACATCCAAAAAAATGTGTCACATACCTCCAAGAAATGTCCTTTGAATATACGTCCAAGAAAATTCCTTAAATCAAAAACAATTATTTGCAAAATCAGACTGCTTCCAATAGATGTCTTCCAAAAAAAGTCCTTAAACCCAAATCTCCAAGAAAAGTATTTAAAGACAAACCAAGACCATTGTAAAATTAGACCAAATGTGTGAAATGTGCGAAAATTATGAATGACTTCATGGAAATTTATATTGCCATGAAATGTTTTTTTGGAGGGGCTTCGCGAAATTTTCCGGATGATGGAAAAGTAGGCAGAAGTTCAGCCAAAATTTGAAAAATAGTTCGGCTGAACTTGTAAAAAAATTCGGCCGAACTATTAAGGCGTGAGACTTGACGGCCCGTTTGCGCAAAAACTAGTTCAGCTATACTTTGTAGAAAAGTTCGGCCGAACTAACGCGTCACCAATTACGTAGGTTCGAGCTCTGGATACTTTTCTGCAACTTTGGACTGATTAAACTCCATGAAAAATTCTGAATTAACTGTCAGAACCAAGACAAGCATTTTCAGAACTGAATCTACTTTCAGAAAATATAACTTTTATGGAATTTCATAAATATTTACAAAATTTTAATTAATTTTGTGATAAGATGGGTGCAAACAATTTATGAGGGTCATTGTGATTGCGTGAAATAAAATTTTTGTATTTCCCAAAATACATTGTAACAAAAATTGAAAAAATTATGGGGCATTACATTGCTCCGTCATCTCTAATGGGTAGCTTTTAGATTTTTAGTTTATAACATATATGTTAAGAAATATCTTGCGTCGTGAAACCTACTCAAAATATGCATTTTTTTCATATTGGACCAGTTCAAAACAATCAATTAATTATGATATACATCCATTGGCTTTGTAAATATGATGAAACCAAAGTAGACTCTGTCTAGATTGTTGTAACACATTTTTTTTCTTCTGAAAAACACAAATTTTCAAAGAATACAACATTGCGTATTAACATGACTTCTTATGAATCCTTTGATTGTTAAAAAACACACACTCAAAGAAATGCTAAGTTGACATATCAAATGTGCATACATTTCAAAAAATAGGTAATAGAAAGCTAACAAAATTTCCGACAACTTTTATTTTTATTGCAAAATGAAATTCTAAATAGAAAAATTGTTATAGTTTGTACAAAGTTGAAGAATAAAAAAAATGAATTTTTTTTCTCAAAAAAGGGAAAAAAGTGTAACCCAACTTCACATTTTCACCAGGAATTGGCCAATTAGAACCTTTCTGGAATTTCCCTTACATTGTTAAATTCACACTTAAAAAATGGGCTTCTGGGCTAATTGAATATTGAAAACTCTATCTTAGAGCATCAAAATGGGATCTACATCAAGAATTTCTATTCTTAGGCCACATGTCAATGTTAATTTGTATGCCATGTATGCTATTTTTCATTAGTGTGCTTTTCTCTCTTTAGTGTGGGGTTTATTTCAATAAACTACTAATCATGCTTATTTCTTGATTTATAGTTCCTAGTGTCCTTAATTTTTTTTTTTTAATTTCTATATGGATTAATCAAAATAGAGTTTTGATTTCCAAAAATTGAAACATGGTGCACTACAAAAAACAATGGTACAATATTACCAAAAAAGTTGTGGGACTATGATCTAGTCCTCCTAAGGTGTTTGATGCCCATGGTGGCACACTATGGCTCAAAATACTTACCTCAAGAGTCATTTGAAGTGACTCAGTATCCCAACTATATGATGTTGTAGTTGTTATGGGATGTCATGCACCCACATTGGGGGTAGGGCCAATGGTGAGGCCCTTTAAGTTTTACCACAGCTCTTTTAGCTCATGAGAAAACTCACTGTCATTGCCATCGTCATCTAATCCTCCATACTATGCTTTATGGTGCCCTGGGGAAATTTTTATTAGTCATACCAATGCTATATGTGTATATTGACTATAAATAGTGAATAGTTTCATTTATTCAAACCAAAATAAATAAATATTCATAATTGATAAACATAAACATGGAATAGACAGAATCTTAAAGATAAACATGAGATGTTATATTATTCACAATGATATACATTTATATTATATTGGTGTGACTCTTGGATTCCATATTCCAATGTCTCAAGGACTCCCTTTAACTATCCAACTCCCACACCTAACCCTTAGTGGATTAGGTGTCCAACATTCCCCCCATTATTCCGAAGTTGTATGTATGAATCCAAGAAGTTACTTGTAATAAAAAACTTGCAAAATATGCATGTAAGCACTAGGATGAATGTTCCCTCTGAAATGCTGGCATAAGGAGATGGTTTAAGGAAGACCACCAAAACTAGAATCCTTAGTGTTGTTCCCAGAACTCTTCCAAATTTGGAAAGAAGCTGAGGTCTTTTTCTAGAGAAAGTGCTCCTAATGCTTTGAAGAGGGAGATATTCAACCTGGAAAAGGGAGGTCTGCAACTTGAAGAAAAAGGGAGAACCTCAACCTAAAAAGGGGGGTCTCAACCTAGAGTGGTTTAAGGATGACCACCTACTCTGGAATTCTTAATCCAATTCTAAGAAATCTTCCAGACCTGGAAATAAGCTAAATTCTCATTCTAGAGGAAGTGTCCTCAATTATTTCAAAAGGGAGAAGCTCAACCTCCCATAGATGGCTTAAGGCTGACCACCGACCAAAGGAATGCTCATGGAAACCTATGTCTCTAGCTATGACTTTGAATATAGTATGGAAGGTTGTGGATTAGGCCGACTCAAGAACTTATGTGTCTGTGGCTACAACTCTCAATGTGGTATAGCAAGTTGTGGCTTAGGCTCGCTTGATGTGGCATTGAAGCTTGTAGATGACCATCATTGGCCCCCTTGTTAGATACAAGGTGATATGATGGTGAAAAATCAACTGAAATGAGTTTTGATATTCTATAAGAGATTCTCTCATATGACTGAAACATATTCTTGGTTTTTTATGCCCATTTCCAAGAATTGATCCATGAAAGATGAATATTTGTTCTTATATGAGGCTTGTTTCTGAAGCATATATTTGAAGAATGAGTGGTTTTATGAGATTCATACATGAATGAAGATAAAAAAAATGATATTTCATATGGCCAACTCGGTCACAATGTTGGCATTTAACAAATTTTGGCTGCAAATGTGGAGCATAATCTTGAATAGTTGAAGGTGAGCCACCATGAAGAAACCCAAAACTTTGAAATTGAATGGGTTTGGAATATTATGGAATATGGAAGGACACCTCCTTGTGATATCCAAGAGAAGTTTTGTGATTGTTATGGACAAGCTCTTCCCAAGGTTTGACGATGGGCTTGGGATGTGGAACATGAACATTTACATCTACATGAAAATATACTCCTTCATTGGGCACTAGATCTGAATCAAATTCATATTCTTGCCGCTAATGAGAGTCTATCTAAACAAGTTCAGAATGATGTATATTATGTTGTATCTTTTCTTAATGAAGTTTTGATTCAAGCTTCAAAAATCAATCTTTTCTTGTGCATGCTATATACAAATATTAATATTGGAAAGAGAGGTTTTGTTGATCTTAACCATCTCATCAACAATGGAATGTATTATATTATTTAATAGTTTTATATTATTCAATGGATTTCACACAACGCAGGAGATAGAGGACCAGGGATCCAAGGACAGAGCGTCGAGGAGTGGGAGCATAGTTGAGGGACCAGAATTTATCGAGGAGGCACCTTGGCGAGAGTGAGGTGAGGAGGAGGAGCGTTGTGGTGTGAGGAGTAGAGATATTGGTGAGTCACCTATACAAGAGGTATCGAAGCCAACCATAGCTCTATATTAAATATATGCATCATTTAATAGCATGTAAACAACCTTTCAGACTCAGGTTGATAGTATTCATGTTCATACTGTTCGAAGATACACCATAAGTTATGAAGTCGCAATTACCAACATACTATTGTAACAATATGAATTCAATGCAAGGTATTCACCATATTTATACCTCAACGATTTTATAATGACCTTGAAAACATTTCAATGCCAGCATACACAACCTTAACAAAAGGAATTGCAAAGTATCTTACCAACACATAACATTTATGGTCAACTGCACTTGAACATGGTCATCTCATATGAACTTCAATGCCCAAAGTCAATGCTCAAATCGACCATATCACCACCACACCATCTTCCTTCAACATTTTTTCTTACAATGCAGTGGGACAAAGAGCATAGTAATAGAGAATGTTGCAGAGAAATAGAAGTTACAAGGCAGAAAATAATAAAAATGGGGGCTAGAAGAATATGAAAATACTAGGGTCTGGCCTACGCTCTAATACCATGTTAAATAAAGACATGGAATAGATGGAATAGTAAATATAAGCATGATATGTTATATTATTCACAATCATATAATTGGATTCCATATTCGAAGGCCTCTTGGAATCCCTTTGACTGTCCAACTCCCACACCATAAACCTTAGTGGATTAGGAATCCAATAATAATTATCAAACATTACAAAATAAAAAATAAAACATATTAATGTGTTCATAATTGTTACTTAGGTCTCCCGACTTTGCACACTTAGGTAATACCATCTTTGGGTTCTGGTGGAATTCTTTACCCATGTATATATAATCTTCAGTCATAAACATTTGTTCCTCCGACTAGTCAAAGAAATCCATGCCAAATGATTAAGGTTGAGATCCTCATCCAATCTAAACATCAATTTTATCCACAAAAACATACCAGACTTAAAGAACACACTAAATGGTATTCAAACTTGAGGCCTCATTGAGCCATACCAAAATTATTTTTTCCCTCTTGAGGCCTCATTGAGCCAAATATTAAAATAATTACCATTGTAAAAAAAATTTCTTGAATAAAAATTAAAATGATTATAATTTTATTTTCTTATACATTTTAATATATTTTTTTCTTATTATAAATCTTTCCTTTTTTTTCCGTCAAAAATATTTTAAACTTATTATCTTTTAATATTCATTCTTTTATATCTCTCTCAAACTCTAGCTATATATGAGAAAATATATTCAATTTCAATTTTAGTTCTATATTTAAATTAATCAATTTTATCTCAATATTCAAATAAATTTAATATTTTTTTTTGTTTGTTTTAATAATTAAAGTTATGTTCAAATATTTATAATTAAGCCTTTACATATCTTTCAATATAATAAATTATATTTTCACAATAAATAATATTATAAGAAATTTGAAAGGCTTTAGTGGAGTTCACTTAGAGAGTACATAAATATTTTATTTAAAATATTATAGTTTTTTTTCAAAAATAAAATTCACAAATTTCCATTTTCTTCCAAAATGGATTTGTCAAAATTTTAAACTATGAATTATTTCAAGTTAAAATTTATCAAAAAATTATAAAAGCTATATATAATTATTAGAAATTTTTATATTTATAAAAAAAAATAATCAAATATTTTTATGATTTATATATTAGGGACTACTAAGACATGCAAATATTTCTAACTTTTTAATAATTTTTTATTAATCCATATTTATATTAGGTGTGCCAATAATGATGGTGGATGAAATCTGTTGTACATATTCCCTTCTCCATTCAAATTCTGGCCACCGGGTCCTTTTAAATCCGTCTCTAATATCTTTTGTGGTCAAAAACCCCCATGTCATGCTCGTCACCACCTTCTCCGCCCCGAAATACATTATCCAAAGGTTTAAAATATGTTATTCAAGTTATATTGGACCGAAGTCCCCAAGTCTTAAGCCCCTCTCCTTGTTGTTGTCATACGACCGGAGGCCAGAGACCATAAGCCAAGAGAAAAGGGGGCCTACCATTTTAATAATCGGGCGCAATGGTGGCCGTCCGATCAAAGCCAAATCAACGGAGCAGACACCCTTTATACGGCAGCCCCCACATATGTACCCCGCGTGCCTGAAACAGGTGGTATTACCCCCGCACCACTCTCATTGAAACGACAGTATTTACCGTGGGGCAGCGATCCCATACAAAAGGTGCCGCGTGTCCTCAGTACGGGTGGGAAACCACTTTCCTCTCGCGCGTTAAAGATTGTACCAGAGCCGGGCAGCGGAATTTCTGTGGATCGTTGGATCTCCCGATCCCTATCCAACAACGGAGATGTATCGGAACTGTCCGCCCGTTAACATGTGTTCGCCATGTCCTATGGCCCGCCACCATGTCGTTTTCACCCACTCTCGCTCGTTGACTCCGCCACGTCGTCCTCCTACTCGTTCCCCCGTACGCCCATGTGTCGTGCCCACATGTTTTCGTGGTGTCATCCCACCGTGTATATATACATGTGCGTGTGTTTTTGACTATACTTCCCCATTTTATTTATTTCCCCGCGACCTAACTGTTTTACGCACTGTGCCTGTTAAATCCATATCTCCATCGCTCTTCTTCTCCCACCCTGTATATTTCTGTCTCCTGTTCATATCCACGACGTCGTCTTCATCACCACCTCCATCATCCTCGCCTTCATCTGTGTCGGTTTTTCTAATATTTGGTGGGTTTTGCAGGTTTCAAGATAACAGGAAGATATTTTAATCCGCTGCCGCTATTACAAAGGTTCGGGGCCCATGAAAGACGGTTTCCTGGGGTGAAATTTAATGAAGAAGCTGAGGGCAGGTGCATGAAATGACCACCAATAAAGAAGACAAAGAAATGCATTCACAGAACCCTCCAGATAAATTCGCCCTGCAATAAAGATCCAGCATTCGAATCCAAAAATCGAGGGCCGAGAGTACAGTACAGAATTGCAGATAATCTCAAGTCTCTCACGGCAGCAGATTTTCCCTCAGCTAAAAGCATCGCAGTGTATATATTTTATTATTTCTGTCTTGTATATAAGGAGATTTTTATCTCCCAGCATTTATTTCTTTAGACAGATTGTTAGGTATATTCATTTATAGCCAGTCATTCATAGAGAAGGCGCGAATGTTTTCCGCCATTTTATTCAAATTGAGTCATTAATTGTGCCTCATCTCCCTCCTCCTCTAGAAGTTTCTGTCTTCTCTATAAATACTCAGAAATAAGACATTGTAAGGGTTCCAGATTTTTGTCAGCAAACTATGCAGCGAGAAGGCTTCTGTATACATTTTGTAACATTTCTGCATGAAGTTTCAGAGCCCGTAGGGTCTCAGTGAGGAGGGGTTATAACTGTATTGAGGATTCTGGTCTTTGGTATCTCACGGTATGTAATTTCTCTTATGTGTTAATACATTATCTCATTTCATGCAATTTATCTTCTTGTATCATGTTCTAGAATGCGAGTGGCTTACTAGTTTGCAGTAAGGATTCATCTTAAGTGGTGCCCTTTCTGGAATTAGTCAAGTGCTTTAAATAGGCCTAGTCATGATATACTGTTCCATGTTCCTCTTTCCTTATTTCACTATATTAGTTTGTTGAGAGGGTGCTTTTAAACGCAATTGTCATGCAGGGTTCGTAAATTGGTACGCCCTTATGTGGTTCTTGTGTGTACGGGTATCATTCTCATGCCGGCTAATATCTTCTTATTTCCTCCGCTGCCTCATTTTCCTCATCGTAAAAGTATTTATCTTCCATGATATATTCGCAAACTGGCCCCTCTTTACGGTAAAGCGGTCTCTTAGCCCTTGATGCCTTTGTCTTTGAGTTTTACATGATGTTCCTACATTGTTCTTGTCTTTGTATTAGCTTGAGAGGAATTGGTCATTCAAGTTTAATTTCCTTGTTAAAAGCGAAGATAATAAGGAAAACATTTGGATGTGTTTTGTGCTTCATATTCGTGTCTTTCTGTCTCCCTGCTATATTAAGATGTCCTAGGCACTGGTCTATGGCAACTCTAGGCTGTCTCTAGGAGGGTGACAAAATCATCCACAACATAAACCATGTTTCCTGTTTCTAGGCTTGTTGATGCAACAAAGCATGCATCCTCTTATGAACCTAGATACATGTTCTTGGATCTTGGGCCAATATACATGCCTCTACAACTTTTCCATGGTGTTCCCTACACCAAAATGTTCTGTAACCTTGGAGGTGTCAGCCTTTCTAATCAACTGCATTCTATCACCTTTAGGAATGCATAACTTATCCGACCTAGGAGGGTGAAAAAATCATCCACAACATCTTTCTGGAGCCGTTGCCGGGGAACGAATTCAAGAATATCAGTTTCCCTGGGTTTTTGACATCTCATATTCACTCTCTAATCAGGTGAGCACAGAGAGTTGAAGAGTTGCATATCTCTCACCTTGGCGACTCCACTGATCTTTGTTTGATAAATCTTATTGGAAGTCCTGGCTCCTCGAAGGCCGCATTTGAGGTCAGATACAGCCCAACTAAAAACACCCTACGTGTCTGACCCAGAGAAGATTATTCACAAAAGAGTTTGGAAGGAGAGGAAGTCAGCTTGTGCTGAAAATCCCGAGTGTTCCGTTGAAGATTATCCGCCCTCTTCTTCTCAAGGAGTTAGAACAGAAAATCCCGAGTTTTTCTCAGAGACTCCATGTAGAGGAGGTACCTGGGTTGAAGAAGAATCTCATCCTGCTTTTGAGGCTGAAGAAATTAAAGAGGTCACATAAGTAGTTGCTATTAACCGTGAATTATTCCCATCTACACCTCAGACTTCTGTGCAATATATCCCCATTGTTATTCATACTCCACTTCCTCCTACTCCTTTGCCTTCATTTGTCTCTCAGACTGTTGTGCAACCCCCACCTCCTCCAATGGCCAATGTTCCTGCTTTCCTACTGAAAAAATACGCTCCTCTGGCCTTACCCCCAGCACTACATGATATGCCACAGGATTACCTAAAGATTCTGCCGAGATTCAATGGTGAAAATGAAATAAGTGCTCAGAAACACCTTGAGACCTTCTGCTCTTTTGTAGAAAACTTAAATGTTGAACATCTGGATGTGGTCTTGAGATTATTTGTGCAGTCTCTGGAAGGTGAAGCCAGAAAATGGTTTAAGACATTGGGAAATAATTCCGTGACCACCTGGGACCAAATGGAAAATGTTTTTCTTAGAAAGTGGGGAGAAAAGAAAGATCACGGTCAATGTCTCACTGAGTTTAATACTATGAAGAAGAAACAGAATGAAGGAGTATCAGATTTCATCAAAAGATTTAACAAGTTATATCTGAACCTGCCTCCAGAAATGAAGCCGCATGAAGCTGCTGCCAAGATAATTTTCATAGCAGCCTTTGATTCTGACTTTGGATTTTAATTGAGGGAAAGGAAGCCTGCCACTTTAGATGATGCACAATCAGATGCTCTGGAATTAGAAGCAAACTTTGCCTCCACTGGAAAATTAAAAGGAAAAGCTGAACAAGATACCAGGAGGAAAGGCAAAGAAGAGGTTTCTACCTCTAGTCAAGACAAAGACTCAGACAAGATGGATGAAATAAGTAATATGATAAAGAAGATGGTCAAGCTAGAACTGGAAGCTAAAAATGCGGCTCCCAAGAACTATTACAATGCTCCGAACAGAGGATATAATCCTCAGTATAAGAGGCCACCTCTCCAGATATTGCTGAGAGAGACAAAGGAGCAGCAAGATCAGGTACCTCATCCTTTGTACCTGGAAGGACCAGCAGATGACTCCACTGAAGATGCAGCTTATGAATTAGAGGATTCAAATCTGGCTTTTTCAAATAATGATGATATGGAATGCCCGTTGCAAGATGAAGATGAAGAAGCAGAGATTGATCATTACTGCAAGCAGTTTGCTGATTTCATGCAAGCACAATTCAACGTCACATATGATCTTAGATCCTCAAGGAAGAGGACTAGAACTCAAGATCAAGAAGAGGAGCCACCTCAGAAAGAAGCTTCTGTTCAGAAGGAATCAACAACAAAGAAGAACGCAGAAAAAGGTAAGAATCCTTTAAACACCCCCTTGCAGTCTAATGATCAGATTCCCTCTTCTTCTAAAATAGTCAGTCCTCCTAATGCTGAGCCAGTGTCAAAAGAAGTCAAATCTTGAGTTGAAAATAAGGAGTCAAAAGAAGTAATGATAGAAAAGCCCACATCTGCTTTCAATTTGCAAAAAGAACTTGAGAAGATTAAGATTCCTGTCCCTCTGATTGAGTTATTAAAACAACCTGTATATCAGTCTCAAGTTACCTCTTTCATACTTCCTCCTGAACTACCAATTGCACCTGATAGTTAAATCTTCAAGAAGAAAGACCCATGGTAGTCTTTGGCCCACATGTCGAGGAGATAGACCCTTCTACTCCTCCCTTTTATGTATCCTTAGTTATACATGACCTGTTGTTACATAATTGTATGTTAGATTCTGGGGCTTCCCATAATCTTATGCCTTTGTCTATCATGGAGCAACTAGGGCTGCAAATTACAAGACCATATAAAGATTTATATTCATTTGATTCCAAAAGAGTTAAATGCTTGGGAATGATTAAAGACTTAGTGGTCAATTTGGCTCAAATCCCAGCAAAAAGTGTGATTATGGACATTGTGGTTGCTGGTATCCCAGCTCGCTTTGGCATGCTGTTATCAAGGTCCTGGGGTACAAAGATTGGGGGGTCAATTAAGCTGGATTTAACATATGCTACCGTCCCAGTCTTTGGAGCGCAGGAAAGGAGGTTGTACAGAGAAACTCGATTTGTGAAAATGGTAACTAAGGCTGACTGCTTAGATAATTCACCCGTTTATAACAAAGAGGGAGACTTCTCATGTATTATGTTAGAAGAAAATCAAAATTATGCTCATGAACCCCTTTTTGGTCAAATTCAAGCTGAGCAGCCCAAAGGTGATCAGGAATCGGAAATTTGGACTTTGCATTTTGATGGGGCAAACTCAAGGGATGGTAATGGAGCTGGGGTATTGTTGATCTCCCCTACTGGAAAATGGGTGCCCTTGTCTTTTAAATTGGAGTACGAGGCTACAAACAACGTAGCTAAATATGAAGCATTATTACTGGGACTACAGACAGCTAGAAACATGGGCATCCAGTGTTTGAAAGTGTTTGGAGACTCTGAGTTGGTTGTGAAGCAGATTAAAAATGAATGTCAGACTAAGCATCCTCAGCTCAGAGCATATAGAAACGAAGTATGGGACATGATGGAAAATTTCTTCTCAGCATTTAATATACAGTTCATGCCTCGGGAGAAAAAAAGAATAGCAGATTCTCTTGCTATTGCTGCCAGTACATTCCGTCCTCCTCAGAATCCACTTTTAAGATATGAAGTGGAGGTACGTTACAGACCATCCATTCTAGACAATATAAAGCACTGGCAGGTATTCGAAGATGATGAAAAGATGAAAAGATTCATGGAGACAGTGGGAGAATTCACAAATATATAAATTGATGACGAAGGGGAGGAAGAAGTTGAAAATATTGCAGAAAGTAAATGGGAAGAAAAGATAACAGGAAATAGAGTGCTGCAGCTGAAAGGTAATGTTATACCTAGAGGTTTGGTGCCTCTAGAAAGATTATTCAATAAAGATGATATTCCTATGCAGCCAAACAAAGTAGTAGAAGAAGATCAAGTGGAAGATTTGAATCTGGGTACTTATGCTGATCCCAAAATCATCAAATTATCTAAAAGAGTCCCAGAAGAATACAAAGAAAAATATTTGAAATTATTTCAATCTTATAAAGATGTTTTTGCTTGGTCCTATCAGGACCTAAAAATTTTTGATGTAAATATTATACAGCATAAGATTCCACTGAGGGAAGATGCAAAGCCATACAAGCAGAAGCTCAGGAAAATAAATCCTTTGCTTCTTCCTTCCATTGAAAAAGAAATTACAAAGTTGTTGAAGGCCAAAATAATTGTGTCATTGAGGTACTCGGAATGGATAGCAAATCTTGTTCCTGTGCGAAAGAAGAATGGAGAAATAAGGCTTTGTGTAGATTTCAGGAATTTGAATAGAGCATCCCTCAAAGATAATTATCCACTGCCTAAGATGGACCATATCCTGCAGAAAGTAGTGGGAGCATCCAGAATGTCAATGATGGATGGATTTTCTGGTTATAATCAGGTGGCTGTGTTCCCAGAAGACCAGAAGAAAACTGCATTTACTACACCATGGGGAACCTTTATGTATGCCAGGATGCCATTCAGATTAATCAATGCAGGAGCTACTTTTCAGAGGGCAATGGACATAGCCTTTGTGGGAGAGCAGGACAAGTTTTTGGTAGTTTATCTTGATGATATCACAGTGTTTTCAAAAAATGATGATGAGCATATTGAGCATTTAAGAAGAACTTTTGAAAAATGCAGAAGGTACGGCCTTTCTCTCAATCCTCAAAAGTCTTTATTTGCATTAGATGAGGGAAAACTCTTAGGGCATATTGTAACAAAAGATGGAGTGAAAATTGACCCTAAGAGGGTTGAAGTAATAAGCAACATTCCTCTGCCAAGGAATAAAAAGGAAGTGCAGGTATTTTTAGGCCGAATTAATTTTCTAAGAAGGTTTATTCCTAACTATGCTGAGATAGTTAGGCATATAACCAATATGTTGAAAAAGGAGAATGAAGTAAAATGGTCCCAGGAGTCTAGAGATGCATTCACAAGAATAAAACAGGCATTTGCTGAAGCTCCTGTGCTAGCAGGACCAGATTACAAAAAGCCATTTATGATATTCTCATTTGCTTCACCTCATACAATTGCTGGAGTGTTATTGCATAAAAATGAAGAGGGATACGAACAACCTATAGCTTTCTTTAGTCAAGTACTTTATGATGCAGAATTGAAATATAATATATTGGAGAAGCAGGCATATGCCCTGGTAAAGTCCCTTAAAGCTTTTAGAGTTTATATTTTGCAATCTCATATTACTGCTTATGTTCCCACAACAGCTGTAAAAGACATTCTAGTTCAGGGAGACAGCGAAGGCAAAAGGGGAAGATGGATTGCAAAAATCCAAGAGTATGATTTGGATATAAGGCCTACTAAGTTGGTGAAAGGACAGGGACTTGCCAAGATGTTATCTGAATCAAACCATCAAGCTTTGGGCATTAATCTGTCTGTGATAGCAAATGAAGAATCAGAAAAAGAAGAAGAGCAGCATGGACTAGAGACGGCTACTCAGAAGATACACATGAAATATCTAACTAGTCCCTGGTATAAGGAAATAGTTGAATATCTTTTAACACTTAGTTGTCCACCGGGCTTTGACAAAGTGAAGTACAGAGCTGTAAGGATGAAATCTCAGAAATATGCAATTGCTAATGGACAGCTCTATTGGAGAGACCCTCTAGGTGTATTGTTGTTATGCCTCACAGAAAATGAAGTGCAAAATGTAATGACAGAATTTCATGAGGGGATATGTGGAGGACATTACAGCTGGAGGGAAACAACTCATAAAATCTTGAGGGCTGGTTTTTACTGGCCAAAATTGTATTCAGATACTTTTGCTTGGGTCAGAGCATGTGACAAGTGCCAAAGATTTGCAGAAAGGCAGAAATTAGCAGCATTGCCCCTGATTCCCATTCATGTAAATGAACCTTTTCAGAAATGGGGATTGGATTTTATAGGAGAGATACATCCCCCATCAAGTGGCCAACATAAATGGATTCTAACAGCCACAAATTATTTCACGAAATGGGTGGAAGCCATACCTACCAGAAATGCTACAGATGCTGTAATCATGAGATTTATAGAGGATAATATCATATCTAGGTTTGGCTGTCCTGCTAGAATTGTCACTGACAATGCACAGGCTTTCAAGTCTACTAGATTTGTGAATTTTTGTCAAAGATATAACATCATTCTGACTCATTCTACAGCATACTATCCACAGGGAAATGGCGTAGCAGAGTCATCTAATAAAACCCTGGTGAGAGCCCTGAAGAAAACAATAGCGGAAAATCAGAGAAACTGGGACTCTCAATTGAAGTTTTCTCTATGGGCAAATAGGATAACCAGCAAAAGAGCAACAGGGAAGTCACCCTATGAGCTGGTGTATGGGCGGGCTGTAGTGTTTCCTTTGCAATTGGCAATGCCAGTGGCATGTTTTATGCAGGAAAACCAGGAAGAACCAGATGACATGATCCGAAGAATTAATCAGCTGGTGGAATTGGAGGAAACAAGGAACCAGGTAGATCAGAGATTGATAGAATACCAGGAAAAAATGAAGACTGTCTTTGATCAGCATGCAAAAGATAGAAATTTCCAAGTTGGAGACCTGGTCCTTAGATGGGATGTTCGCAGAGCAGAGAAGGGCAAGCATGCTAAATTTGATCCGCTGTGGTTTGGGCCATTCAAGATAGTGCAGCTGGGAAGAAACAACACTTTCTATCTAGAAAATCTGCAAGGTGATTTGTTGGATGCGCCCGTGAATGGCCAATTTCTCAAGCCGTATTTTCAATTCTGACCCAGACCGGTAATGCCTGATTGTATATACTGTATATAAGTGGTATTGATTTTTATTTTTGCAAAGGAAAAAGATGTTGATAATTACCTGAAGGAGAAGCGCAGAGGAATTGAAGAACAGAGTGAACTATTCAGTGGTCTGCGTGTTCTCGACATGCCCGAGGACGGACATGCCGTCCCCAGATGGAGCCGATGTTGTACATATTCCCTTCTCCATTTAGATTTTGGCCACCGGGTCCTTTTAAATCTGTCTCCAATATCTTTTGTGGTCAAAAACCTCCACGTCGCGCTCATTGCCATCTTCTCCGCCTCGAAATATACTGTCCAAATGATTAAAATCCGCATTTTAAGTTATATTGGACCGAAGCCCCCAAGTCTTAAGCCCCTCACCTCGTCGCTGTCATACGACTGGAGGCCGAAGACCGTAAGCCAAGAAGAAAAGGGGCCTATCATTTTAATAATCGGGCGCAATGGTGGCCGTCCGATCAAAGCCCAAATCAACGGAGCGGACACCTTTTATACGGCGGCCCCCACATATGTACCCCGCGTGCCTGAAACAGGTGGTATTACCCCGTACCACTCTCATTGAAACGGCAGTATTTACCGCGGGGCAGCGATCCCATACAAAAGGCGCCACGAGTTTTGGGTACGGGTGGGAAACCGCTTTCCTCTCGCACGTTAAAGACTGTACCAGAGCCGGGCAGCGGAATTTATGTGAATCGTTGGATCTCCCGATCTCTATCCAACGGCGGAGATGTATAGGAACTGTTCGCCCGTTAACATGTGTTCGCCATGTCCTATGGCCCGCCACCGTGTCATTTTCACCCACTCCCGCTCGTCGACTCCGCCACGTCGTCCTCCTGCTTGTTCCCCCGTACGCCCATGTGTCGTGCCCCAATGTTTCCGTGGTGTCACCCCACCGTATATATATATATATATATATATATATATATATATATATATATATATGTGCGTGTGTTTTTGACTATATTTCCCCATTTTATTTATTTCCCCGCGACCTAACTGTTTTACGCTCTGCGTCTGTTTACCTCATACCTCCATCGCTTCTCCCCTATCACCCTGTGTGTTCCTGTCTCCTATCCATGTCCGCAGTGTCGTCTTCAGCTCCACCTCCATCATCCCCGCCTTCATCTATGTCGTTTTTTCTAATATTTGGTGGGTTTTGCAGGTTTCAAGATAACAGGAAGATATTTTAATCCGCTGCCGCTATTACAAAGGTTCGGGGCCCATGAAAGACGATTTCCTGGGGTGAAATTTAATGAAGAAGCTGAGGGTAGGCGCGAGGAATGACCGCCATTAAAGAAGACACAGAGATGGATTCTCAGAATGCTCCAGACAAATTCGCCCCGCATTAAAGATCCAAGATTTAAATCTAAAGCCAGGAGCCAAGAGTACAGTACAGGAATGCAGATTATTTCAAATCTCTTACGGTAGCAGATTTTCCCTCAGCAAAAAGCATCACAGTGTATATATTTTATTATTTCTGTCTTGTATATAAGGAGATTTTTATCTCCCAGCATTTATTTCTTTAGACAGATTGTTAGGTATATTCATTTATAGCTAGTCATTCATTGAGAAGGCGCGAATGTTTTCCGCCATTTTATTCAAATTGAGTCATTAATTGTGCCTCGTCTCCCTCCTCCTCTAGAAGTTTCTGTCTTCTCTTTAAATACTTAGAAATAAGACATTTGAGGGGTTCCAGATTTCTGTTAGAAAACTGTGCAGCGAAAAGGCTTCTGTATACATTTTGTAACATTTCTGTATGAAGTTTCAGAGCCTGTAGGGTCTCAGTGAGGAGGGGTTATGACTGTATTGAGGATTCTGGTCTTTGGTATCTCACAGTATGTAATTTCTCTTATGTGTTAATACATTATTTCATTTCATGCAACTTATCTTCTTGTATCATGTTCTAGAATGCGAGTGGCTCACTAGTTTGCAGTAAGGATTCATCTTAAGTGGTGCCCTTTCTGGGATTAGTCAAGCGCTTTAAATAGGCCTAGTCATGATATACTGTTCCATGTTCACTCTTTCCATATTTTCTACTATATTAGTTGCTTGAGGAGGGTGCTTTTAAAACGCCATTGTCATATAAGGATTCGTAAATTGGTGCGCCCTTATGTGGTTCTGTTGTGTATCTGGGTATCATTCTCATGCCAGCTAATATCTTCTTATGTTTCCTCACTGCACTCATCATCTGATATTTAATTTCTTTGATATATTATCTGAACTGGCCCTCTTTACAGTAAGCGGTCTCTTAACTGTCTGATGCCTTTGTACTGGAGTTTTACATGATGTTCCTACATTGTTCTTGTATTTGTATTAGCTTCTGAGAGAGATTGGTCCCATTCAAATTTAATTTCCTTGTTCAAGCAAGAGATAGTAGGAAGGCATTTGGATTGACAACCCAAGCTATATTACGTGTCTCCCTGCTATATTAAGATGTCCTAGGCACTGGTCTATGGCAACTCTAGGCTGTCTCTAGGAGGGTGACAAAATCATCCAGTCGTACAAATGCACCAGTGCTTATAGACACATAAACACCCCAGTGCGCAATATCACACAAACGCACCGACATTTATAATTGGTATCGGTATTCATGCGGTGCTCATAGGTCATACAACAACACTGGTGCATATAGACACACAAACACACCGATATTTTTAATTGTTTTTGGTATTTGTGCGGTGCCCATAGGTCGCAGAAATGCACCGGTGCGATTCAGAATACAAATGCACCGGTGTACAGTAACTGACACGCACCAGTTTTCATTTTGTATTTTTTAGAAACATCGACCTGTGACAGTGCAATTATTGTGATTGTTTTAAATTCATTATTCATCAAAAGTCGACACATCTTATAACAATATTCATATTAATTAAATTTTTATTAATGCATTTGAATGTGATGTTTAGATTAATTTGTTATATCATATCATAGTTATTGTGGTTTTTTAAAATTCATTATTCATCAAAATTCGACACATATTAATCTTATAAAAATATTCATATGAATTAAATTTTTATTAGTGCATTTGAGAACGACAATGGAGAACGCAATAGCAACAATGGAGAACACAATAGAATATATTAAAACATATTTTATTATATATATAATATATATATATATATATATATATATATATATATATATATATATATATATATATAAGACAATCTTTATCATACAAAATGGGACAGTTATTAGTATCCCTTTGTCTTTCAATTGGGACACTATGTCCATTACATTAAACAAAATGTATGATTTCACAGACATATATATTTCAAAAAATAAAATGCCTTGCTTTGATATCCAAACATAGTGATCATCATTCTTCGCTTGAACTGTTGTCACTGCTAGAGCTACTTCCATGACTTGGGTTATTTTTTGGAGTGTTTTGTTCATGGCGTTGATTGTTTTCTTCTTCTTCACCTTCCATCTACAAACATAAAAATAAATTGAAATGATTGTATATACATTGGTGAGAATAATGAAAATTGCAATATTAAATAATATACATCAATGTAAATTGAAAAGAAATGATATACCATAGCAACAATTGACTCATAAACTATACACATTCTTTCAAACCATGTACCATGCCATCTTTCAAGATTTCATCTGTTGGCACAGTTCCATACTTTGTTTCCTGCAAGTTTTATACCCCATAACAACTCTTATATTTAATATAAAACATTTTTTTTTCTATTAATTATATACGTAGCTAATTAAAACAAGGTCGATAGATGCTTACAAATCCCACAATTAATTTATGATATGCCAATATATACTCACAACCCATATTTAAGCCAATTTAAATCAATTCATCTGATGGTTCTTCTTTGTATGTTAGCACCCGTTTGAAGACATTCAATGATGATTTTTGTAAAACAACTTAAAAAATACAAAAATGAAATCTCATTAAGTTGTTATAAGGAAGTAACAATTACTCACAAACTTAGATATCAACCCTTTTCTTCCTTGTCGTCTTGTTATATGTGTTGAATGGGTTCCAATTTCTTTTCTTTTCTGCAAGAAAATTCTTGAAAATTAATATTTAATGCTAAATTGTTTATTTATTGTACCTAATGATCAAAAAATACAATGATTACATATTACATTTGAAGCACGTTGTTGTTGAGATGGCTCCTCCTGTGATGCAATTTTGTCCATTTCTTTGACCATATCCTTGTACACCTTTTTGGACATTCCTACTGGCATATTTCTGATATCTGCTCGTTCGTCTTTTGAGATTTTCATAATCTTCCTAAAAATGTAACATGACAATAAAATATTTAACTTTTATATTGATATATGAAAAGTAAATATAACAAAAGTGATATTTATAAATAATTCTAGACAAACACTTAAAGGAAACTCTTCCTGTAGTTTAGATAAAATTTGGTTCTTGGAATCATTGGATTGGTTTTTGTATTGTAAGTGGAAAGAACATCTATACATTCATTCCACTAGATCCCTCAAACTTTTGTAAAATTTTTTCCCCCTTTCGTTAACCTCCAGCATCACTCCAGATGAGCTAAGGAGCAATTCATTTTCATTTGCATGTTCTATTTTTTTTCTTTTCTTAGAACAACATTCATTTTCTATGTTTTTGGTTCCTGTAGAACATTAAACTGATGTGAATTAATAGACTATTTGAAACATGTTATCTAATAATTTTAAGTATATTATTAATGATTATATTTAAAAAATATATATATCATATTGGATCAATAGTATTTTTTCATTCACCTGATTCATCCTTTTGCAATTTTTCCATCAAGCTTTTATGCTCTTCTAGTCCTAGATCAGAAATAATCTTATCGAGCTTTGTCATTTTGTGGCTCTGCATGATACACAGTAAACAATACATATTAGTTAAACTTACATATAGTTCAAAAATAATATTTTTAATAAAGAATTTACAAAGAACTTTCCTTTTTTTATTTTCTTGATGTGTTATCAGTATTTTTTTTACTTGATCTCTTGTTAGTCATTTCTTTATCAATCTGAAACCTGTACCATATCATTCATTAATATATTTATAAATAAATTATCAAATTTTCAGGTAAAAAATAAATCTCAAGAAACCGGTGAGCCTTTCATGCTGTACGCACTGACGTTGGTGCATGGGGGTATTCGAAACGCACCGCAAAAACAATATAATAGACCGTATGGTGCGTTGAGGTATTATAAACGCACCACACAAACAGTGTAATCGACCCTACGGTGCTATCATCATAACATGGAGCACCGGTGCTCTATTTTAGATATGGCGCACTAATTTAAAAAAATTGTTTTCAATTTTTTTACTACACAGTACTTGCGTGGTGCGATAGGTTACGCAGGGCGCACCGATAAAAAAAAAATCCATTTGTCCAAAAATTCATGCAAGGGCCGAATGGATTAGGATCCGACTATGTAAGTCGTCCGGTGAGTTTGATGTCAGTCTAAAATGAAAAGACCTAATTCTGAAGTCACAAAAACAGGGAGAAGAAAGGGCAGAAACAAAAAAAATTAAGGGTTTAGGGTAAAAATGGATAAAACTACAGAAAAAGTAAAAAAAACTGCAGAAAAAATAAAAAAAAACAATCAAATTTAATCATTCCAATGGTTTGAAATTCTATGATACATGTTTTGAATCACCAGAGGTTTGGTTTATGATTGTATGAATACTTCTGTTCGAACGTATTTCGTTGCTCCATAGTGCTCTCGCAGTCTCTTGCTCCACGTATGTCTCCTGCAAATCTGTGGTTGAAAATTTTAGCAAAAATAGTGAAATAATGAAAAGTGTTTAGTATTTAAAGAATTATTTTATGAAATTAGAATTTTGAAAATATTTTGTCGCCCATTTTTCAATTTGCCGTTTTTTTTTTTCACTTAAAGAAAATAGAGTTGCGCTTTTTTTATTTGTGTTTATTCTTCAGTGGTGCGTTACTTAATGGCACCACACTGGTGCGTCCATTTCTAACACTGGCACCGGTGCGTCCAGTTGTAACACTGACACCCATGCGGTTATATGTACATTAGCACAGATTTGCAGTGAAGGCACCAAAATTACTTTTAGGTGTATACACCAAAATTTAGTAAACTCCAACCATAGAAATTGAGAATTAGAATTTTATTTATTCTTGAGAATTAGAATTAGAATTAGAATTGAGAATTGGAATTGAATAAATTCTTGATGGAAATAACTATTCGTCTAATACATTTTGTTTATTGTAGGAGGTCCCCACTGATTATGTGGAGAGAATATAATGTGGGGCGTGTGAAGATGCAATACTATAGGGTCCAAGTGGGCAATTGTGGCATGTGAACCTGTGCTATGCTAAGACATGGGTAGTTTTCACAAATGGTTGGGAAAGTTTTGTTTCTGAGCAGTTTATTGAAGTTGGAGATCTTTTAGTTTTTAGACATGTTGGAAATGTACATTTTGCTGTGAAAATATCTGGGCCATTTCTTTTCAAAACTACACCTCTTCTTCTTTCAGAAAAAGAAAATTGAACCTTTCCATAACCCGCAACAAGAAAATGTGCCCCATGATCTGCTCGCTGACCAGCCATGATTTGCTTGCTCATTTGTAAGTTCCTCCTCCATCTTGGCATCCAATTTCCTCTTCTCTCCTTTGTGCTTTCTATCTTTATCTTAACAAAATTTATACAATCTCTATTTTATTAGAAACTGACCTTGAATGTTGTGGGAGCAATGACAACGAGTCCTTCATTAATTATGCATTTTTTAGCAGAAGAAGACCGATTTTCAACTAGACGATGCAATTATTACATGTGGAGGCAATGGTTTCCCATATAAAATGAGTATAGGGTTGAGCAGAGGAAAGGAATTGAAAAATGGGCTATTACATGAGCTTTTCCAATGGGAAAGCGATTTGCAGGTGGAAATATGGTAGCTGCAGGTATCTATGTTTTTCTTCCCACAAAAATGGTCACTGGATTTCCATTTATAATACAAGCAGACTTTTTACTGGTTTCATACATAGGACCACAACTCATACAAGTTAGAGATGCCATTGATCAGGTTCAATTGAAAGTCGAAGATGTGATTTTATGCGACATCAGGTTTGCCGATAAAAGTTTATGTAAGCCAACCGAAGTTCAGACAATACTCCCAGCTGCTTTTAAACGCATTCTGGAGAATCTTTCCCTTCATGGGACCTACCAGCCCGATCAACAACATTAATTGATATTTCTCTGCTGTCCTTAAGGGAATGAGAATCCTTCCCTTCATGGTGCCTCTTAGATTTATCGACTTGCTCGATTGATCTTTCTCTGCCATCAACTCTACTCTCCATTTCTCCATCATGGGACCTCTTAACCCTATCGTCGGTTTCAACCGAATGCTCTCTGCTGGTCTCAACTTGTACTCCTTTTCTCCTTTTGTACTATGTCAAGCTCTGTAGCCGTCTGCATCCCTGTAAGCATCTTTGTCTGTCTTTCTGTTTGAATCACTCATTTTCTTTGCTATAAACTTCTCAGCCTAAATTTGAACTCGCGTCTTTTCAAACCCTCATCTCCTCAAAAAAATTCTTGCCCACAATTCGAACCCTCTGCTGCTCCAATACTGCAGTTTACAGAATAACCTTGTTCCGGTGCGCGGGGTTTTATAGTCGCACTGGTGCAGTTTCTTAAGATTGAGGTTTATGTTTTGGCGCAGTGTTTTATGACACACTGGTGCGTAAGAGTTGTGAAGCACCGGTGCGTCTTAGTACTAGGACGCACCGGTGCGTGTTATGATGATAAGCGCACCAAACTGTATAAAGTTTTTTTTTTTGGTATGTAAGATCATAATAAAATAATGATAATTCTAAAGTACATGAATTTATTTGCATTATTTTCTAAACTTTATTATGTTACAAAAATTCATATTATTCTAGATTTATTATTTTACAATTATTTACAAATTTGAATATTTTAATAAAATCATTTCACATTAATACAATTAAAATTTTACAAATATTTCACATACAATAACAATTAAAATTACAGTTACAATTTTACAATTTCACATACAATTACGATTAGAATCACAATTACAATTTTAATTTTACATACAATTACATTTACAATTAGAATTTTACAATTACAATCATTTCACAGTAATACAATTAAAATTTTATAAATATTTTTAAAAAATTAGAATTAGAATTACAAATACAATTTTACAAATATTTTACATACAATTACAATTACAATTTTAGAATTTTACATACAATTACAATTTTAAAATTCGTCATATATACAATTACAATTACAATCATTTCACAAAAAATTAAATATTACAATTACAATTAAAATTTTACATTAAATATTTTACATACAATTACAGTTAAAATTACAATTACAAATACAAATACAATTTTACATACAATTAAATTTCAATTTCAATTACAATCACGACATTATATTTAATAAATATCATGGTCATTTAATATTAAATTAATTAATAAACATCACGATCATGATAACCATCATACAAACATCATATTCGACTAAAAAACACATTCAAAATCGCTAACATCATCGTGATCATGATCATCTAACAAAACACAATTAACATTATATATTAACATCATCAGAACAAAAACATCAAATATACATCTCATGTCAAATAACTCATGCTATCACATAAACATCTATCTGCAAGTTGCTGCACATTAAATGAACATATCTAACATGACCTAGCAATATACACATCATGATGATAACCAACATGTAAATTAAGTACAACTGCAACATGAACATAAAATACATGGCCCATTATATCTATATATAACTGAATAATGTTAAAAATATACAACTGTAATATAAATGTCATGGATCAGCTGGTGGTAGTACAACATCAATATCATTAATAGTGGAGGCCTGCTCAGTCAATGGTGCAGCCTCGAAGGTTGATGGTCTAGCCTGCTCATGATCATGAGTACGAATGGGTGTTACAGGCTGCTAACTGGACGTGGCCGATGGTCTGGCCTCATCTCCATGATGACTACTGCTAGATGCTACTGGAGGCTCATCTCATTTGGCGCGGCGCAAGGTGAACGATCATGAGATGATGAGTTTCTACTCGCGGAGTATCCATCACATGCTACGGCTCGACCACGCCTATAACGTGCAACAATCCTCCTCAGTCATGTAATATTTGTTGTATCTCCTACAACATGCCGCATCAGTCTGTACATGTCACGCGGCATGCCTCTCCACATCTTTAATAGCCTATCATCGGCCTGTATGTCTCTGTAATGAGCGGGCCTGATGCCCGCCTCAACAATCAATGCAATGAGTTGGTCGCCCAACTCCATCCTGTATCTAGTATCTAGTCGACCGCACCTAGCAAAAGGTAGTATCTGTTAGAAAATTATATATTACAGAGAAATGCAACACATAAAATATGCGGAAAACACAAGCACACAAAACACATAAAACCAGAGAGACATAGATATACGTGGTTCACCCAGTTTGGGCTACGTCCACCCTGAACAGCCAATCCTTCCTTTCTATTATCTAGCAAAATGAAGAGACACAACCTATAATAGATCCACTATAATATCCTCTTTTCTCTCTCACAGTCTCCCTATCTGTTTCTCACTCTGAGAATACACATACAATACATAGCCGCAATACAATACCCTCATACAAGCGAGGGGTTTCCTTCTAGGGCAAAAAGCCCTAAACTAAACATAACTTCTACCGTCAAATCATTCGTCTAATGAACGACCCAGATTGACTAGAAATTACTATACTTTTACAAGGCAATTTTACATATGTTTTTAGCTTCCGGGGCGCTGCCCCCGAAACCCCCCGCCAGGGGGGGGGGGCTCCATAAAGTTGCAGTCGCCCCTCCTGGACCCCCAGGCATCATTTAATTACGGGCGGCCTTGCCACCCCATTAAGGTACAAGTGTCCAACGTTGTGATACAAAATAAACAATATAATCAGGCTCCACACCCAAGAATATCCCACTTGGAGATTGATTGTAGCAACTCCACCACTGCTTCATTTTCTGAAAAATGACTCCTCTTTGGACCTGGTTGTTTCTCATATTCATCGGCATACTTTAAGACCAATTGAAACTGAGCATAATCTTATTTTCTCCCTGGTTACAACTTTTTTTAGCATATCTGCAGGATTCTGGCTAGTGTGTATCTTTTCCAGCTTCAATTATCCATCTTCCAATACTGACCTTATGAAATGGTACTTGAGTTGTATGTGTTTAGTCCTGGGATGAAATGCTGATTTATTTGCAAGATGAATGGCACTTTGGTTATCGCTGTATAACGTTCCCATATCATTCTTCTTACCCAATTCATCCATAAACCTTTGTAACCAAATCATTTCTTTACTAGCCTCTGTAGCAGCAACATACTCTGCTTCTGTTGTTGAAAGTGCAACAACACTTTGGATTTTTGAAACCCAACTAACAACTGTTCCACCTACAGTAAATACATATCCTGTAGTGCTCCTCCTGTTATCTCTGTCACCTGCCATATCTGCATCAACATATCCCTGTAGAGCAATGTTTGAACCACCAAAGCATAATGCTTGATTTTTGGTACCTCTCAAATATTTGAGAATCCATTTTACTGCCATCCAATGTTCTTTTCCTGGATTATTCATGTACCTGCTTACAACTCCCACCGCATGTGCAATATCAGGCCTTGTGCAGACCATTGCATACATTAAGCTTCCAACTGCTGATGCATATGGAACTTTAGACATATAATCCATGTCTTCTTGGGTCTTTGGGCACATCTCCTTACTAAGTTTGAAATGGCTAGCAAAAGGTGTACTAACTGGTTTTGCATTCTGCATATTAAATCTTTTCAACACTTTTTCTATGTACTCATTCTGAGACAGTGTTAATTTGCGATTTTTCCTGTCTCTAGTTATCCTCATACCAAGGATTTGTTTTGCAGCTCCAAAATCCTTCATTGCAAATGAATTTGCCAATTTTCTTTTGAGCACATTTATTTCCTGCATGTTAGACCTTGCAACAAGCATGTCATCTACATACAATAACAATATAATATAGATGCCATCATTTTGCCTTTTCAGATAAACACAATGATCAGAGTGACATCTAGTATAACCTTGTTCAGACATAAACTTGTCAAATTTTAGATACCACTGCCTTGGAGCCTGTTTTAAGCCATACAAGCTCTTCTTTAACTTGCACACCAATTTTTCTTTCCCTTTGACCTCATATCCTTCTAGTTGTTGCATGTATATCTCTTCCTCCAAATCTCCATGGAGAAATGTTGTCTTTACATCTAATTGTTCAAGATGTAAATCTTCCGCTGCTACAAGACTTAAGATAGTTCTGATTGAAGTCATCTTAACAACAGGAGAAAATATTTCATCAAAATCAATACCTTTCTTCTGTGCAAACCCCTTCACCACAAGTCTAGCTTTGTACCTCTGTTTTCCTCCATCTTCTTCCTTCACCCTGTAAACCCATTTATTCTGCAATGTAGTTTTACCTGCAGGCAACCTGACTAAGTCCCAAGTCTGGTTATGCATTAAGGAGTCCATCTCTTCTTCCATGGCTAGCTCCCACTTCTTCTTGCTTTCAACCTGCATTGCTTCTTCATAACATTCAGGTTCACCAGAATCAGTCAGCAATAAGTAATATAATGAAGGAGAGTATCGTTCAGGGGGTCTACTTATCCTGGTAGATCTTCTAACACCACTTTCAGGTGTTTGAGGTGCCTGTTGCTGTTGTGGTGGTTGCTGCTGCTGTGGTTGTTGATTATTATTATTTTCAGGAACCTTTACTTTTTCAGTTATCTCATCAAGAACTGTGTATTCCTTGCTTTCTTTTTCCTGTTTCTTTTCCTGCAACTGATTCTTATACAAGACCTTTTCATTGAATATTACATCTCTGCTCCTAATGATTTTGTAATTTTCATAATCATATAAGCGATAACCAAAATCATTAGCACCATATCCAATAAAGGTACATTTCTTTGATTTTGCCTCAAGCTTTGTTTTGTTTTCTTTATTAATATGGACAAAGGCCTCACAACCAAAAGGCTTTAAAAAATAGTAGTTTACCTTTTTACCTGTCCATGCTTCCTCTGGAATACCACCATCCAAGGAACTTGAAGGCCCTCTGTTTATTAGATAAACAACAGTATCTACAGCATATGCCCAAAATTGTAAAGGCAATCCTGCATGCAATCTCATGCACCTTTCACACTCCATGATTGTTCTGTTCATCCTTTCTGACACACCATTTTCTTGTGGTGTTCTTGGAACTATCTTCTCTCTGCGAATTCCATGCTCTGAACAGTACCTATCAAACTCTTTGCTGCAATATTCACCTCCATTGTCTGATCTGAGACACTTCAACTTCTTTCCTGTCTCAATCTCAACCAAATCTTTCCATTTCTTGAAAGTATCAAATACATTAGATTTATTCTGAATACAATAAATCCAAGTTTTTCTAGTTGCATCATCAATAAAAGTAACATAATAATGAGAGCCACCGAGAGATGATACTTGAGCAGGTCCCCATACATTTGTATGCACAAGCTCTAATTTTTCACTCTTCTTTTCTTTCCCAACTATGAGAAATCTGACTCTCTTCTATTTTCCGTAAATACAATTCTCACAGAAATCCAAATCAACATTCTTCAAACCCGACAACAAATTTCTTGAGTGAAGAATCTTCATCCCCTTCTCACTCATGTGTCCGAGCCTATGATGCCATAATGTTGCATCTTCTCCTTTGGAATTTAAAGCATTAACAGATTGAGAAATACCATTGCATAAATACAATGTACCAACCTTTTCGCCTTTTGCTATTACCAGGGCTCCTTTGGTGACCTTCCAAGTTTTATCTGTGAAAGTTGTCACACAACCTTCAACGCCTAACTACCCTATTGAAATCAAATTTTTTCTTTAGATCTGGAACATGCCTTACCTCCTTTAATATCCATTGGTTTCCATTCTGCTGTTTTACAAGAACTTTACCCATTCCAACAATTTTACAGGGTTTATCATCACCCAAACAAACTTGTCCAAAATATCCTTGAAGATAGTCATGAAAATATTTCTTATCAGGTGTGGCATGGAATGAGGCCCCTGAATCTACCACCCAGGAATCAGTAACATTTTCGAAAGAAAGAATCAAAGCATCTTGTAACACATCACCTGTCACATTTTCTTCATGATTTTTTTCTTGTTGTGCATCTCCTTCTTTTCCCTTCTGAGATCTACAGTCTTTCTTCAGGTGTCCTTTCCTTCCACATTTCCAACACACTATCCCCGATCTGGACTTGGATATGCCTTTCCTTGATTTACTACAATATCCTGAGCTCTTTCCTCTTTCCATTTTTCTTCCCCGGGACTCTGCACTCAAAGCATTACCTGATGTCTCACCAGAGCTTTTCCATCGCATTTTCTCGCTAAGGATAGCATCGACAACATCATCAAACTTTAAAGTACTAGATCTGGAGATAGAATTACTAATGGCCATAACTAAACCATTCCAGATTTCTGGCAATGAGCACAAAAATAAAAGAGCTCTAACTTCATCATCAAATTTTACCCCTACAGAACTTAACTGACTAGTAACTGTATTAAAATCATTTAAATAGTATGCAACAGATCCACCTTCCGACATCTTCATATTAAATAAACGTTTCATAAGAAATACCTTGTTTGAGGCTGAGGGTTTTTCATATAATTTCACCAACGCCTTAATCAAACCCTCTGTTGTTGTTTCCTTTGAAATATTGAAGGCTACCGACGCCGCGAGGCACAACCGTACTGTTCCAAGTGCCTTTTTATCTTGAATCTCCCATTCTGCGTCTGTCATAGCCGTCAGCTTCTTTGTTTTTCCGCTCAATGGCAGGTACAGATCTTTCTGATACAGATAATCTTCCATCTGCATCTTCCACAGCGAGAAGTTTTGGCCGTTAAATTTCTCGACCCTAAACTTACCATCTTCCGCCATTGCTCCCACTCGAACCAAGAACCCTTATTTCCTGCGAGTTTGTCAGCCAAATAGACCTTCAGCTCTGATACCAGTTGTTAGAAAATTATATATTACATAGCAATGCAACACATAAAATATGCGGAAAACACAAGCACACAAAACACATAAAACCAGAGAGATACAGATATACATGGTTCACCCAGTTTGGGCTACGTCCACCCCGAACAGCCAGTCCTTCCTTTCTATTATCCAGCAAAATGAAGAGACACAACCTACAGCAGATTCACTGTAATATCCTCTGTTCTCTCTCAAAGTCTCCCTATCTGTTTCTCACTCTGAGAATACACATACAAAACACACCCGCAATATAATAGCCTCATACAAGCAAGGGGTTGCCTTCTAAGGTAAAAAACCCTAAACTAAACATAACTTCTATCGTCAGATCATCCGCTTAATGAACGACCCAGATTGACTAGAAATTACTATACTTTTACGAGGCAATTTTACATCTGTTTTTAGTTTCAGGGGCACTGCCCCCAAAACCCCCTTCCAGGGGGGGGCTTCATAAAGTCGCAGTCGCCCCCCCCCCCCTAGACCCCCCAGGCAGCGTCTAATTATGAGCGACGTTGCCGCCCCATTAAGGTACAAGGGTCCAACGCTGTGATACAAAATAAACAAGATAATCAGGCTCCACACACACACTACAAGGAAAAGACCCTCTAGTGGAGGTTATAAAGGAGGTTTTTAGTGTTATAAAATTGGCCAAAATTTTCAAAAAAACAGATGCTACCACATCCGTTTCTAGTAACAGAGGTTTTGGTGGAGCTTTTGACGGAAATTCAACACAACTAAAAAAAAATGGGCGGTCGGAGGTTATTACGGATGTTTTTTCATTGGTGCTCTTATCAGGTTTTAACACACCAGTGCATATCGGTAGACAGCGCACCGGGGCGGTCGAAGGAGAATGCACCAGGCAATTAAGGAAAACAACAGCACCAGGCTTGGTGTTGGTGATACAATGCAAGGGGCCATTCTAATTGGTCTTGGGATTTGAGCGGTGCCCATAGGTCTTATAAGCGCACTGGTGCGTGTATCTTTATGAGGCACTGGTGCTCCGTATCACAGAAAGGAACCAGGATTTATAATTGGTATCGGTATTCATACGGTGCACATGGCATCTATAAATGCATCGGTGCTTATAGATACATAAACACCCCAATGCTCAGTATCACACAAATGCACCGATATTTATAACTGGAATCGATATTAGTGCGTTCCCATAGAATCATAAACGCACCAGTTTTCATTTTTTTTTTAAGAAACATCCAGCTCTGACAGTCCAATTATCGTGATTGTTTTAAATTCATTATTCATCAAAATTCGACACATCTTATAACAATATTCATATTCATTACATTTTTATTAATGCATTTGAATGTGCTGTTTGGATTAATTTGTTATATCATATCAGAATTATTATGGTTTTTTTAAATTCATTATTCATCAAAAGTCGACACATATATATAATCTTATAACAATATTCATATGAATTAAATTTTTATTTGTTCATTTGAGAATGACAATGGAGAACGCAATAGAATAAATTAAAACATATTATATATATATATATATCATACAAAATGGGACAATTATTCGTATCCCTTTGTCTTTCAATTGGGACACTATGTCCATTACATTAAACAAAATGTCTGATTTCACAGACATATTTCAAAAAAAAAAAATGCCTTGCTTTGGTATCCGAATTACATAGTGATCATCATTCTTTTTTTGAACTGTTGTCACTGCTAGAGCTACTTCCATGACTTGGGTTATTTTCAAGAATGTTGTGTTCACGACGTTGAATATTGTTTTCTTCTTCTTCACTTTCCATCTACAAACATAAAAATAAATTGAAATGAGTGAATATACATTGGTGAGAATAATGGAAATTCCAATATTAAATAATATACATCAATGTAAATTGAAAAGAAAAATGACGTACCATAGCAACAATTGACTCATAAACTATACACATTTTTCAGAACCATGTACCATGCCATCTTTCAAAATTTCATCTGTTGGCGTAGTTCCATACTTTGTTTCCTGCAAGTTTTATACCCCATAACAAATCATATATTTAATATAAAAGATGTTTTTGTTCTATTAATTATAGAAGGAGCTAATTAAAACAAGATCGATAGATGCTTACAAATTCCACAATTAAATTCTGATATGCCAACATATACTCACAACCCATATTTAACCCAATTTCAATCAATTCGTCTGATGGTTCTTCTTTGTATGTTAGCCCTGTTTGAAGACATTCAATGATGATTTTTGTAAAACAACTTTAAAAATACAAAAATGAAATCTAGTTAGTTGTTATAAGGAAGTAACAATTACTCACAAACTTAGAGATCAACCATTTTCTTCCTTGTCGTCTTGTTTTATGTGTTGAATGGGTTCCATTTTCTTTTCTTTTCTGCAAGAAAATTCTTGAAAATTAATATTTAATGCTAAATTGTTTATTTATTATACCTAATGATCGAAAAATTCAATGATTACATATTACATTTGAAGCACGTTGTTGTCTTCGTTCCACTAGATCCCTCAAAATTTTGTAAAAATTTTTCTCCCTTTCGTTAACTTCCAACACCACTCCAGATGAGCCAAGGAGCAATTCATTTTCATTTGCATGTTCTATTTTTTTTTTTTTCTTAGAACAAAATTCCTTTTTTGAGTTGTTGTCCCTGTAGAACATTAAACAGATGTGAATTAGTAGACTGTTTGACACATGTTATCTAATAATTTTAAGTATATTATTAATGATAATTAAAAAAAGAAACTCATGTTGGATCGATAGTATTGTTTCATTCACCTGATTCATCTTTTTGCAATTTTTCCATTAAACTTTTACACTCTTCTGGTCGTAGATCAGAAATAATCATATCGAGCTTCGTCATTTTGTGGCTCTGCATGATACACAGTAAACAATACATATTAGTTAAAGTTACATATAGTTAAAAAATAATATTTTTTATAAATAATTTACAAAGAACTTGCCTTTTTTGTTTTTCTTGATGTGTTAACAATATTTTTGTTACTTGATATCTTTTCAGTCATTTCTTTATCAATCTGAAACCTGTAGCATATCATTCATTAATAAATTTATAAATAAATTCTCAACTTTTCAAGTAGAAAATAAATCTCGAGACACCGGTGCGCCTTTCATGAAATCCACACTGCCACCGGTGCATGGATATATTAACAACGCTCTACAAAATAGTATAAAACACCGTACGGTGCGTTCAGTATTATAAACGCATCGTAAAAACGGTGTAATACACCGTACGGTGCTTTCCTATTTAAAGAGAGCATCGGTGCCCTATTTCAGATTTGGTGCATGGATTTAAAAAAATGTTTTCAATTTTTTACAACACAGAACTTGCACGATGTGCTGTAATAATATAGAGCACCGATGCGGTGGCATACGCAGGGCGCACCGATAAAGAAAAATCCATTTTTTCAAAAATTCACACAATGGCCGAATGGATTGGGATCCAACTATGCAAGTCATCCCGTGGGTTGGACATCAATCTAAAATGAAAAACCCTAATTCTGAAATCATAGAAACAGGGAGAAGAAAGGGAAAAAACAAAAAAATGAAGGGTTCAGGGTAAAAATGGATAAAACTGCAGGAAAAAATAAAAAACTGCAGAAAAAACAAGTAAAAAAAAGAATTAAATTTAATCACGAAATGGTTTGAAATTCTATGATAAAGGGCTTGAATCACCAGAGTTTTGGTTTCTGATTGTTGGAATACTTCTGTTCGAATGTATTTCGCCATCCACAGTGCCCTCGTGCTCTCTTGCTCCAGGTCTGTCTCCTGCAAAAATCTAATTGAAAATTTTTAGCAAAAATTGTGAAATAATGAAAAGTGTTTAGTATTTAAAGAATTATTTTATCAAATTAGATTTTCGAAAATATTTTGCTGCCCATTTTTCAAATTGCCGCATTTTTTTAACTTAAACAAAATAGAGTTGTGTTTTTTTTATTTGCGTTTATTCGTTTCCGGTGCGAGGAAATGTGACGCACCGGAGCCTGTTATGATGATAAGCGCACCAGAATTTTTAAAGTTTTTTTTTTTTGTATGTAAGATCATAATAAAATAATGATAATTATAAAGTACATGAATTTATTTTCATTATTTTCTAAACTTTATATATGTAAGATCATAATAAAATAATGATAGTTATAAAGTACATGAATTTATTTTCATTATTTTCTAAACTTTATGTTACAAAAATTCGTATTATTCTAGATTTGTTATTTTACAATTATTTGCAAATTTACAAATTAAATATTTTAATAAAATCATTTCACATTAATACAATTAAAATTTTCACATTAATAGAATTAAAATTTTACATACAATTACATTAATTAAAATTACAATTACAATTTTACATTAATTTCACATACATGAATTATGATTAGAATTACAATTACAATTTTAATTTTACATACAATTACATTTACAATTTTACATATAATTACATTTACAATTACAATTACAATTTTACAAATATTTTACAGACAATTCAATTAAAATTACAGTTACAAATACAATTACATTTACAATTTTACATAAAATTACATTTACAATTACAATTACAATTTTACAAATATTTTACATACAATTCAATTAAAATTACAATTACAATTTGTGAAATTTACATACAATTAGAATTAGAATTACAATTTTACAATTTTTCATATATACAATTACAATCATTTTAGAATAAATTAAATATTACAATTACAATTAAAATTTTACATTAATAAATATTTTACATACAATTACACTTAAAATTACAATTAGTACAAATATAAATATAATTTTACAATTTTACATAGAATTAAAATTTAAATTACAATTACATTCACGACATAATATTTAATAAATATCATGGTCATTTAATAATATTAAATTAATTAATAAACATCATCACGATCATGATAACCATCGTACAAACATCATATTCGACTAATACACACATTCAATTAACATCAAATTAACATTATATATTAACATCATCACAACACAAACATCAAATATACATCTCAATATAATGTCAAATAAGTCATGCGCCTATCACATATACACATCTATCTGCAAGCTAAACATTAAATGTATATATCTAACATGACTAACAATATGCGCCACATCATGATGATCATCAACATGAAAATTAAGTACAACTGCAACATGAACATAAAATACATGGACCATCCATATATATATATATATATATATATATATATATATATAACTGAATAATGTTAAAAATATACAGTTGTAATATAAATGTCATGGATCAGGCACTGGTGGTAGTATAACAACATCAGTAACACTAGTATAAGTGGATGCGGCCTGCTCAGTAAAGCTGGGTGCAGCCTCAACAGTTGATGGTCGAATAGCCTACTCATGATCATGATGATCACTAGTACTGATGGATGCATCCGCTAGTGGTAGTACAACATGATCAATATGAGGCACAATAGTAGTGGAGGCCTGCTCAGTCAATAGTACTGCAGCCTCGGCGGTCGATGGTCCAGCCTGGTCATGATGATCGTGACTAGTACTCATGATGGATGCTGCAGGCTGCTGTCTGGACGTGGCCGATGGTCCAGCCTCATCTCCATGATGACTAGTGTCAGATGCTGCCAGTGGAACCTCATGTTGATCATCAGGCGCACCGCGAGGTGAACGATCACAAGATGCATCTGAGTCACTATTGGCAGACTGTCCATCACGTGCCGCAGCTCGACTACGCCTATAGCTATGAACAATCCTCTTCAATCGCGTAACAGCTGTCGTAGCTCCTACGACATGCCGCATCAGGCCGTACATGTCACGCGGCATGCCTCTCCACATCCGTAACAGTCTATCATCGCCCTGTATCTCTCTGTAATGAGCGGGCCTGATGCCCGCATCTAAAATAAATCCACAGAGTTGGCTGCCCAACTCCATCCGGTATCTAGTCTTAGGTCGACCACGCCTAGCAAAAGGCGGTACCGGTGCACCATGAGGTGCAAGATCAACACGTCTCTCTGCTTCACCAACGGCCTCATCCTCCGGCACATCAGCCATCTCCTGATCGTAATCATCAGGATCGACACTTGGATCATGTGGTGGATCCGGCATCTCATCGCCATCAAAAGAGCCAATGTCTACAAAATATATACAATTACACAAGAATAATTAGACAATTTCATTACACAATTTAATAAAAACAAGTTAAAGAACATGTTAGAATAAATATAAATAAAATAGTAATATTACCTCTATCATCTGGCGGCTCATCAGGAATGAAGAGGATGTTGGGAAACCCTCACCAATCTAGTCCAGCATAAGGACATGAGACCATAATTAAGGGATGCAGCCCGCCAACACTGGCTAGTGTCTCCCCTCTTGGGCATCATCTACTCCCATATGCGCATCCGGGCCTCGAACATCGGCCTACGAGGCTGTCGAACAAAACTAGGTCTCATCTCTGGAAACCTCTCAAAAAATAAACAAAACAGCTCTGAAGCAAAAGGGAAGTTCACCCTCCCTTGTGCATGAGCACGACATCTATCTAAGGCCGTACAAAACTGTCACAAAAAAATGGCAGACCACCTGACAAGTCGTGGTTGTTGTACTAAAGAATCAATGTAATATAAAAGCGAGCAACTAATGCATTGCCCGTCACTGGTGTTGTGTGAAATTATCGAAGCAATAATAGAGAGGCACTGCACGTCTTGTCTACCAAAAGCACCTATACGTAACTGACCTCCAGGTACTTGAAAATTTAAAGGAGACAGTACATGTGCTCCAATGTATCTCTGGGAGTAAAATAACTGACTCCCTGCTACACAACCAGCTGGCACGTCTGGGAATGAGGGAAAATCCACCCCTCTCCTCAAAAGTCTTGTAATAAAATAAATTTCCTCCTCAGTGGGTGCGTACCACTGGTCAGGACCAACCTAAAAAGCCTGTTGGTGGGCATTCCACTGTCGATAAGATGTCTCAAAAGCACACTATGGGCCTTTAGGCCGGAAATAACCTCCTCATAGAAATTGAGGAGGCCTACCTGCATAAGGATCTCCTAGGTATCTGCAATAATAGGGTGAGGGCATCCATCTCTCTCCCTCTCTCTCGCCTCCCATTGGCGAATCATGTCATATTGTTATGCTTGTTGTTGTTGTTGTTGCTCCTATTCTCTCTGAAACATTGCCATATTAAATAAATTTTTTTTATTAAAACAAAAATGTATTTATAAATATACATATATAATTTTTTTTGAAAAAAAAACAAACATAGAAGTCGGTGCTCCATAAAAATAGTCACACACCGGTGCCGATGTGTCCTAATATTTTAGCGCACCGTCCCCAGGGCCCCTAATGAAATAAACCGCACCGGATTCGGTGCAGATGTCTATTTTTCAAGCACCATGGACTGTATATAATTCAGAATAGCAGTGCGCTGACTGAAATATACGCCCCGACATGTATAGTCGTGTCAGCGCACCGACTTCATGACAATGACATAGTTGACGGTGTCGTATTTTACTCGACTGCACCGTTGACCCTCTTGGAATGCAAAATGCATTGCGCTGACATAAACCGGGGTAGCAAATGAAGTCAACACACCGCACTGTGATTACCGGGGTCAACGGTATGCCTGGATAAATGAGCGCACCACCTTTTTTATTTTTTATTTTTAGTTTAAAATTATTCGAGGCGCCTTCAGGCACCGCCCCGGAAACGGTGCGGTTACCATTAGCACCAGTAGTGATGTTGCCTGTAAATTTTACAGGAAGCACCATTATCCGGTGCGAACCGAACAGCTCGAGTGCACCGCGCGACAATGTTTTTTATTTGTTTTTTAATGGTTATTTTTAAGTTTATTTCAATTTCTAATCCGCTAAAAGGCTTAATTATAGAAAAAATAGAAAAATACCTGTACATTTCGCCGTCAAGGAGGCATATTGGCTGTAAATTTTGGAAAATAAAATTTGCCCACTGTTTTTCAAAATGAAATCTGGAGATTGGTGGCCAATGCAGAGCAACAGTGTCTGTAATGGGTGCAATGAGAGCACTGATGTCAGGGCGGCTCAAAAATAAGGAAATAGCACTGGGGCTTGAGAGCTTTGGAGCACTGAGGAAAGTGAATAATGAAGTTTTTTGGTCGTAATTTTTTTTTAATTAATCCTGTTTTGGTGTGCGGGGTTTTATAAGTGCACCGGTGTGGTTAAATAAAACCGCACTGGGCGGTATCAATTTTGGCGTGTTGTTTATAACGCGTCAGGGCGTTTCCCTAACCGCGCATCGGGATGTTTCAGTTTCGGCACTAAAATTTGATGATGCACCGAGGCGGCATAATGGTAAATCACCGGTGCGTAATAGTCGCAAAGCACCAGTTTTCTGGCCTTAATTTTTTTTATATATATAACGCTAATATTCCAGTGCGTGCATTTTCTAGTGCATCGGTGCTCTTAGAGAAGAACGCATTGGCTCATTTCTGTTTTGGCATAGTGTTTTATGATGCACCGGCGCGGAAGAGTATTGACGACCTGGTGCGTTACAGTAATTGGGCGCCCCGGCGATGTGTGTACTTCGCGCACGCTGTCCAGTGTGCCAATGTTCGGTGCGCACCAATGCGTTCTATGGTATCGTGTGCACATGTAATTGATAGCTCAAGAGCACTGGAAAACTGAAAATTCCGGGTTTTTTATCATAAATATTTTTTTAATTTAACCCTTTACCAGTGTGCGTTGTTTATAGGCGCACCGGTACTGTTTGCTACAAACGCACCAGTCGGTTTGTGTTTTGGCACGTTTTTTATGATGCACCGGTGTGGTTTCTATCTACCGCACCGGGTGGTTTTGGTGTTGGCGTTGTGTTCTATAATGCACCAGCACAGACGAGTTGTGAGGCACCGATCCTCTATTATATTATGACGCACCAAGCGGGTGTGTATGGAGTGCACGGTATCCAGTGTGCCAATGATTTTGTTTGCACCGGTGCTTTCTTTTTTTGAGAGCACCGAGGCGAGTTTTAACGATAAGAGCACCGATAGGAAAACATCCGCAAAACCCTCCGCCCACCAACCTCCTCTAGTAACCTCTGCTAGAAACGGATTTATGGGGTATTTTTCGTTGTGGTTCCTCAAAAACATCCGCTAGAGGGTCTTTTCCATGTAGTGCCAACAGTATCGGCACACCACCAGAAGCATGTCTCTCTGCATCGGTCTCCTAATGATCCTCGACATCTGGCATGCCCTTATCATCATTAGGATCCACACCTGGATCGTGTGGTGGTGTCGGCATCTCATCGCCATCAAAAGAGCCAATGTCTGCAAAATATACAAGTACACAACAATAATTAGACAATTTCATTACACAATTTAATAAAAACACGTTAAAGGACATGTTAGAATAAATATAAATAAAACAGTAATATTACCTCTATCATCTGGTGGCTCATCATCTGTGAAGAGGATGTTGGCACACTCTCGCCAATCCAATCCAACATAAGGACAGGGGACCATAATGAAGGGATTCAGCTTGTCAACACTGGATAGTAATTCCAGTGCATCATGCGATATCCCGGCTGGAAACATAATCTCTCCCCTCTTGGGCATCATCTGCCCCCACATGTGCATACATGCCTCCAACATCGACCTACGAGACTGCCGAACAAAAGTAGGCCTCATCTCTAGAAACCTCTCAAGAAATAAACAAAAAATCTATGAAGCAAAATGGAAGTTGATCCTCCCTTGTGCAGGAGCACGACATCTATCTAAGGCTGCACAGAACTGCCGCAAAAAAATGGCATACCACCTCACAAGTCGTGGCTCCTGTACTAAAGAATCAACATAATATAGAAGCGAGCAACTAATGCATTTTCCATCACTGGTGTTGTCGAAATGGTCAAAATGATAAGTGAGAGACACTACACCTCCTCCCTACCAAATGCACCAATATGTAACTGACCTCTAGCGACCTGAAACTCTGTAGGAGACATACTGATGCTCCAATGTCTCTCTAGGAGTAAACTAACTGACTCCCTGCTACACAACCAGCTAGAACCTCTGGGAACGAGGGAAAATCCACCCCTCTCCTCGATAGCCCTATAATGAAATATATATCCTCCTCAGTGGGTGTGTACCACTGGTCAGGACCAACATGGAAAGCCTATTGGTGGGCATTCCACCTGCGGATAAGATGTCTAAAAAACACACTATGGGCCTTTAGGGAAGTAGCCTCCTCATAGAACTTGAGGAGGCCTACCTGCCTTAGGAGCCCCTGAGTATCTGCTGTAATAGGACGAGGGTACACATCTCTCTCCCTCTCTCGTGCCTCCCACAGGCGAACCATGTCATACTGCTCCGCCTATTGTTGCTATTGTTCCTCCTCTTCTCTCTGAAT
The DNA here is from genome assembly GCA_034641835.2 of Pinus albicaulis. NCBI lineage: Eukaryota > Viridiplantae > Streptophyta > Pinopsida > Pinales > Pinaceae > Pinus > Pinus albicaulis. The sequence continues at coordinate 410,927,347 of CM076570.1, read as the reverse complement.
CATTGACATATTAAATAATTTTTTTTTATTAAATCAGACATGTATTAAGGAATATACATATATAATTTTTTTTGGAAAAAAAAACAGACCAGTCGGTGCACCAGAAAAACAGTCATGCATCGGTTCCAGTGCGGAGTTTGTTTCTAGTGCACCTGGGGCGGTTTCCCATATGACATACAACACACCGTATGCGGTGCACCCGAAACTTTTTAAAGCACCGTTGACTATATATGGTGTCAGAAGAGCGGTGCGCTAACTAAAATATATGCCTCGGCGCGTATAGTTGTGTCAGCGCACCGACCTCCTGAAAAATTACGTAGTCAATAGTGCGGTCTTTTACCAGGCCGCATCGTTGACCCTCTCGGAATGCCGAATTCAGTGCGCTGAAAGACACCGAGCCGGATATTTCTGTCAACGCACCACGTTGCTATTCCCATGGTCAATGGTGCGACTGGCTAAATGACCGCACCGAACTTTTTTTTTAATTTTAAAATAATGCGGGGAGCCTTTCGGTACTGCCCCAAACATGGTGCGGATACCGTGAGCACCAGTTGCGGTGCGGCCTATAAATTTTACAGATGGAACTGCTTACTGGTGCGAGCCGAACGACTCGTGCACACCGCATGAAAAAAAAAAAAAATTATTTTAAATGGTTAATTTTAAGGCTATTTGAAATTATAATCCGCTAAAAAGGTTAATTATGGAAAAAAAAGAAAAATACCTGTACATTTTTCCGTCGAGGAGGCATATTGGCTATAGAATTTGCAAAAGAAAATTTGTCCATCATTTTGCAAAATGAAAACTGGAGATTGGTGGGCAATGCACAACAGCAGCAGTGCAATGGGTGCAATGGGAGCACCGATGTCAGGGCGGCTCAGACAAGGATAAATTGCACCGGCTCTTAAGAGCTCTGGAGCGCTGAGAAAAGTGAAAAATGTGATTTGTTGGCCGTAATTATTTTTTTTATTTAACCCTGTTCCGGTGTGCGGGGTTTTATAGGCACACCGATGCAGTTTCGTAAGATTGCACCGGGTGGTTTCAGTTTTGGCGTGGTGTTTTATGATGCACCGATGCAGTTTCTTAATACCACACCAATTGGTTTCTGTTTTGGCATGGTGTTTTATGATGCACCGGGGAAAAATAGTTGTGAGGCACCAGTGCTCTACAGTAATAGGACGCACCGGGCGGATGTGGATGGAACGCACGGTGTCCGGTGTGCCAATGTTTTGTGTGACCAATACTTTCTCTTGTAGAGCGCACCGGTGATTGAGCACTAAGAAAAGCGAAAAATGCGGTTTTTTTACCGTAATTTTTTTTTAATTAACCTTGTTCCGGTGCATGGGTTTTATAGGCACACTGGTGTTGTTTCTACTAACGCACCGATCGGTTTATGTTTTGGCACGATGTTTTATGATGCACCGGTGCTGTTTCTTAACACCACACTGGGTGATTTCTGTTTTGGCGCGGTGTTTTATGATGCATCGACACGGAAGAGTTGTGAAGCATCGGTGCCCTACAGTAATAGGACGCATGGGGCGGGTGTGTATGGAGGCACGGTGTCCGGTGTGCCAATGTTTTGTGCGCATTAGTGCTTTCTCTTGTAGAGCGCACCGGAGATTGAGAGCTCTGGAGCACTAAAAAAAGTGAAAAATGCGGTTTTTTTGCCGTAATTTTTATTTATTTAACCCTTTTCTAGTGCGCAGGTTTTATAGGTGCACCAGTGTTGTTTCTTACAAACGCACTGGTCAATCTCTCTTTTGGTGCAGTGTTTTATGATGCACCGGTGTGGATTCTTAATACCACACCGTGCGGTTTCTGTTTTGGCGCGGTGTTTTATGATGCACTGGCGCGGAAGAGTTGTGAAGCACCAGTGCTCTACAGTAATATGACGCATCGGGCAGGTGTGTACGGAGCGCATGGTGTCCGATGTGCCAATGTTTTGTGCACACCAGTGCTTTCGCTTGTAAAGAGCATGTTGAGATTGCAACAAGATGATGAGCTTAGTGGAAAGGAGTCGCCTTCACTAAGTGGGCCCGCAGGCTATTTTTGGCGTAAAGTCTATTTTTAGACATATGGATCATGTTCTATGAGTTGTAGGATGTTATTTGTGGATTGTTGATCAAGTTGGAAAAAATAGATGGACTTCTATTTTTAGACATACTGGGCGGAATCTATTTTTAGATTGCCAGTCTAAAAATAGATATGTCGAATATTATTAGCTCTTAATAATATTTGGACTCTAAACATTATCTTATTCTCTTGGAGCACTTTAGTTAAGTGCACAGATGTGGCAGATACAGCTGACAGAAGGAATTACGCTATTCCTGAGGGTTTAGTGGAGCTATTTCATGTTGACTTCAGTTAGAACTCATGTGACAGAGTTTGGTGGAGTTGATTGAGGAAGTTAGTGGAGTTGTATTCAGTTTAACTCAGTTAAACATAGTTGAGCTAGTTGTATCTAGTCTAACTGATTGATACACTAGTGAGAGTGGTGTGAATTAATTATTAATTAATTCACTAATTATTAACTCATAAATCAACTAAAGAATACATCGGTTAACTTCAGTGCATGGACAGTTTTAGTGTAGACCTGTGCACGAGATAGGTGAAAGAAGGTTAACTATCGATTTGTGGCTATCTGATTGCTATTTGCAACACATGAATGATTGAAGCCCGCAGGATTGCGCAGTACAAGCCAGGTGGTTTATCTATTTAATGAAGCCATCCCATAGCATTGAAAATGCAATAGAGGCTGGCTATCAAGTGGCAAAAGATTGGAGCATGTGTTTTTGCTAGATCTAGCTTGATAGTGTGTAGCAATTGAGGGTGTGCATGAGAGCTTGTGAGGAGCTTTTGTACTATGATTGTTACATGATCTCCATGACATATAATATACAGATAGTTGGGGGTTTTCAGCTTTAAGCTTTCCCATTAAATACTGTGTTCATATGTGTGATTGTTTTTGGTTTTAATGTATGCATGCAATTGATTTTATTTCCGCATGTGATGATCAATGGTAGAAGAGATTATGTGTTATGCATGAAGCTAAAATAGTGTGTGATCAGGAGAATCTCGGTGAATAATATATCAGTTATTCAAATTTATACATGGTATCAAAGCGTTATTGATCATTGGATCAATTGCAAAACATTGAAGCGGTTGAGTTTTGTGCTGGTGGAATTCGAATTTGCAGTAGTATTTTCTTGGTGTCGAAGTTGAGATGTCTTTCAATGGATTGCGATTGGAGTATGCCCTTGAGGGCAGCTCGAATTATATTGCATGGAAGGACAGGATGGAGACGGTGTTAGATGACAATGGGTTGAAGGAGTTCATAGATACTGAAGTCCCAAAGCCTACTTCTAGCGATGCTGCCGTACTTGAGGCATGGCAAAAGAAGACAACAAAGTGTCGAAGGATTCTGTTGGAGGGCGTGAAGGATCACATAATGTCCAACCTTCATGGTAAGGCTTCTCCATTCTTGATGTGGAAAGCTCTGACAGATTTATTCCAAAGCAAGAGCGATCATAGGAAGTTGGTGCTCAAGGAAAAACTCAGGAACATAAAAATGGAGAAAGGCAACAGTATGCCCAAGTACCTCATGAAGTTCATCCAATGCAGGGATGAGCTGGGAAGTGTGGGGGTGACTGTAGATGATGAGGACTTGGTGAGCTTGTATCTCCTTGGGCTTCCGAAGAGTTGGCATTCCTATCAGGACTCTATCAATGGTCGGGAGAAATTGCTAGGATGGGAGCGACTTTGGTCGGATCTTGTGCAAGAGGAGATAAGGCAGAGTACCAGGGACGGATCCTCATCAAAGAACTCTGATGAAGAGAATTGCGCTTTGGCTACCAAAGCAAAGAAGGGGAAGAGCAAGAAAGCTTCTCATTCCGGTGCGAAAGGCAAGAAGCAGGACATGTCCAAGGTGAAGTGCTTTCACTGTCACCAACACGGACATTATGCCACAAATTGTCCACAGAAGAAGAAAAATAAACGATTCTTTGGGGCCCATGGTGGCGGGCCTTAGCCTCGCGATTTGGGAGCTGGATTTTGCTGATCGCATGCTTGGTCTCAAGTGCTGATGGGTTCGGTGTGTTTTACCGGACGGGTGGTGCGTCTTTTCACATGACGGAGATCGAGATTGTTACGGTACGGATGAGAAAGATCTTGGAGTGCACATCAAGATGGGCGATGATGGTAGATACAGTGCGACCGGTATCGGTACCATTTCCTTTGAGAGGGAGTCTGGTAAACCCTTCATATTGAAGGAAGTGATGCATGTTCTAGGATTGAAGAAGAATCTTATCTCTGTGGAGATGTTAGAAGAAAAGGGATATGATGTTGTCTTTAGCGAAGGAAAGGCTTTCTTGCGCAGTAAGGCAACTGGTGAGACCCGGAGGATAGGGGTTCAAGTTCAGAGCCTTTATCAATTGTAGGTAGATGGTTGTGCAGCAATGGAAGGCAAGGTAGAAGGAGTGGTGAGCCGAGATAATGGCGAGTTGTGGCACCGGAGATTGGGCCACCTTCACCATGGAGCTTTGAAGATACTGCAGCAGATTTCTACTGGGCTTCCTAAAGGTACTCTTGCGCAGTTAGATCAGTGCAAGGGGTGTACCTTGGGAAAATTTGTGAAAGCCACCTTTCACGAGAAGGATAGTCGCGCCACGACGATCATTGAGAGAATTCACACAGACGTGTGTGGACCTTTCTCAGCAGCTTCGAAAGCAAAGCACAGGTATTATGTGATATTTGTTGATGATTTTTCTCGTAAGTGCTGGATCTTCTTCATGCAGAAGAAGAGCGAGAAATACTCAAAGTTCTGTGAGTTCAAGGAACTAGTTGAGAAAGAATCGGGGAAGCAGGTGAAGGCTCTGAGGAGCGACAATGGTGGTGAATTCATCTCTGGCGAATTCAGGGACTTTTGCAGCGCAGAAGGAATTCAAAGAGAGCTCATAGCACCTCATAACCCACAACAGAACGGGGTTTCTGAGCAAAAGAACAAAACGATCGTGGATGCTGCACAGGCGATGTTGCATTATCAGGGCCTACCCATTCACTTTTGGGCGGAGGCATGCAATACTGCAGTATATGTGCAGAACCATTGTCCTCACAGGATACTTGGCATGAGTACACCCAAGGAGGCATTTTCTGGTAAGAGGCCTGATATTTCCCATTTTAGGATTTTTGGTTCACTTGTTTACATTCATGTGACGAAGGATGCCAGGAAGAAGCTGGAGCCGACTGCGGAGGTTGGGATATTTGTGGGGTACACTGATACGCCCCACAACTATCGTGTGTATTTTCCAGATAGTCGCAAGACTGTTGTGCAACGGGATATCAAATTTCAGGAGGAGAAAGCCATGAAGTGTTCGCTTGAGAGGGAGCCACACTTGCATGCAGATGAGGAGCTATTAGTTCCTAAGGATGAGTCTCAAGATGTGGATCAACCACAAGATGAGGTTCATGGAGTGGAAGAAACCACTCATGCAGCGCCAACCATCAGAGGGCGGAAGCGCACTATAGAAGCTGAGCGACTATCTCAAGATGCAGAGAAGGTTGTAGGAGCACCTACATCACAATGCAGACAGAGACAGTCACCTGACCGGTATACTGGATACATGGCTCTAATGAGCAAGTGTATCGTGACAGAGCCATCCTCTTTCGAGGAAGATGTGGAGGATCCCGCATGGGTAGATTCCATGGTGGAAGAGTATGATTCGATTGTCAGAAACAATGCATGGGAGATTGTCCCAAGGCTGGAAGGGAAATCAGTGGTGGGTTCAAGATGGATCTACAAAGTGAAGTAGGCAGCTGACGGGAGTGTGGAGAAGTACAAGGCAAGATTTGTTTCCCGAGGCTTTTCACAGATTTAGGGGATCGATTATGAGGAGGCCTTTGCACCTATCGCAAGGTATTCTTCCATATGGACGATTCTTGCTTTCTCAGCGCACATGGGGTGGCACATTCATCAGATGGATGTGAAGACTACGTTCCTAAACGAAGTCATTGAGGAGGAGGTGTACATAGAGCAGCCCGAAGGTTTCGAGATCTTCAGCAGCGAGTCGCATGTGTGCAGGATCAAGAGAGCATTGTATGGGTTGAAACAAGCACCTCGTGCTTGGTACACATGGATAGACAGTTATTTCACCGGACTTGGATTCTCCAAGAGTGAGGCGGATCCGAACCTATACCAGATTGTGGTGGAGGGTAAGTTGCTGATCATTGTACTTTATGTAGATGATTTGATTTTGACAGATGATGAGTTGTTGATACTATCATGCAAGGAGGATCTTGCAAAAGAGTTTGAGATGAAGGATTTGGGCCTCCTTCATTATTTCCTGGGATTGGAAATTTGGCAGCGTAGTGGTGAACTGTTTGTTTCTCAGGGTAAGTATGCTCGGGAGATACTGGAGAAGTTCAAAATGCATGGCTGCAAGCCTGTTGATACTCCTCTTCCTAGTGGTTGGAGGAAGGAGGATGATACTTCGGCGGAGGTAGTGGATGCCACTGTTTATCGACAGTTGGTGGGGTCGCTTATGTATCTGGTCAATACACAACCCGATATATGCTATGCAGTTAACCAGCTTTCACAAGCTATGGTTAAGCCTACTGTGAAAGCTCTTTTGGAAGGGCGGGAAGCATGTATTGAGATATCTCGAGAGGCACATCGGGATATGGAATGGATTGTGGTACGGACGGTCGGATGAGGTGAGGCTATGTGGCTTCACGGATACGATTAGGCGGGGAGCCCAACGAGACGGGAAAAGATCACATCTAGAGATTTCGATGTCGGGTCGACGGCGGTTTCTTGGTACGGCCAAGAAGCGAGAGATCCGTGGCCTCGATTCGGCGAGGTAAGTATATGGCGCGACAGGGCCAGGCGCATCACGGGAGCTATATGGATGAGGAAGATCCTAGTCGGGTTGTTCGGTTCACACTTAGATCCTACTGTGATATATTGTGATAATCAGAGTTGCATCAAACTCTCGGTTAATCCAGTATTTCATGATAGATCTAAACACATTGACATTCGGTATCATCATATCAGAGATTGTGTGCAGCGGAGGATCATGTTACTTTCATACATTCCTACGGAGGATCAGGATGCTGATATCTTGACGAAGGCGCTCACCGAAAGAAAATTTGAATACCACAGGGGCAGGATAGGGGTTGCAGATAATCCATATCTTGTTGAGAGGGAGTGTTGAGATTGCAACAAGATGATGAGCTTAGTGGAAAGGAGTCGCCTTCACTAAGTGGGCCCGCAGGCTATTTTTGGCATAAAGTCTATTTTTAGACATATAGATCATATTCTATGAGTTGTAGGATGCTATTTGTGGATGGTTGATCATGTTGGAAAAAATAGATGGACTTCTATTTTTAGACATACTAGGCGGAATCTATTTTGAGATTGCCAGTCTAAAAATAGATATGTCAAATATTATTAGCTCTTAATAATATTTGGACTCTAAACATTATCTTATTCTCTTGGAGCACTTCAGTTAAGTGCACAGATGTGGCAGATGCAGCTGATAGAAGGAATTACGCTATTCCTGAGGGTTTAGTGGAGCTATTTCATGTTGACTTTAGTTATAACTCATGTGACAGAGTTTGGTGGAGTTGATTGAGGAAGTTAGTGGAGTTGTATTCAGTTTAACTAATCTAAACATAGTTGAGCTATTTGTATTCAGTTTAACTAATTGATACAATTAGTGAGAGTGGTGTGAATTAATTATTAATTAATTCACTAATTTTAAACTCATTAATCAACTAAAGAATGCATCAGTTAACTTCAGTGCATGGACAGTTTCAGTGGAGACCAGTGCAGAAATAGGTGAAAGAGCAGGTTAACTATCGGTTGTGACTATACAGTTGCTATTTGCAACACACAGATAGGTGGAGAAGCCCATGAGGATTGCGCAGTACAAGCCAGGTGGTTTATCTATTTAATGAAGCCATCCCATAGCATTGAAAATGCAATAGAGGTTGGCTATCAAGTGGCTAAGGATTGGAGCATGTGTTTTGCTAGATCTAGCTTGATAGTGTGTAGCAATTGAGGGTGTGCATGAGAGCTTGTGAGGAGCTTTTGTACTATGATTGTTATATGATCTCCATGACATATAATATACAGATAGTTGGGGTTTTCAGCTTTAAGCTTTCCCATTAAATACTGTGTTCATATGTGTGATTGTTTGTGGTTTTAATGTATGCATGCAGTTGATTTTATTTCCGCATGTGATGATCAATGGTAGAAGAGATTCTGTATTATGCATGAAGCTAAAATAGTGTGTGATCAGGAGAATCTCGGTGAATAATATATCAGGGAGCACTGAAAAAAGTGAAAAATGTGGTTTTTTGCCGTAATTTTTTTTTATTTAACCCTTTTCTAGTGCGCAGGTTTTATAGGCGCACCAGTGCTATTTCTTACAAACGCACTGGTCAGTCTCTCTTTTGGCGCAGTGTTTTATGATGCACCGGTGTGGATTCTTAATACCACACCGGGCGGTTTCTGTTTTGGCGCGGTGTTTTATGATGCACTGGCGCGGAAGAGTTGTGAAGCACCAGTGCTCTACAGTAATATGACGCATCGGGCGGGTGTATACAGAGCGCATGGTGTCCGGTGTGCCAATGTTTTGTGCACACCGGTGCTTTCGCTTGTAAAGAGCACCGATGTGATTTCAGATGACAAGCACACCGAGCGGAAAACATCTGCAAAACCCTCTGCCCGCCAACCTCCGCTAGAAACATATGTATTAGGGTATTTTTATAAGGGGTTCCTCAAAAAAATCCACTAGAGAGTATTTTCCTTGTAGTGGCAGCCTGCCCCAGTCACCTTTTATACATTCCTAAAAGTATGGAAACTAAAGACACCTCAAATCACAGACACTATCAGGGGGGTCACGGTCGTAGACAACACACTATATGGGCAGAACACCTAGATCCCCGATCTAGTTTCGGCATCCCCAAGGGGAACCCCAATATACACAATTCCCACTATTATGTGATCGAATGCGGGCTACCTTCTCACGCACCCTAGTTTTGTCTCGCTCTTAACTCCGGTAGAGGTGGAGCGGTCCCAATAGTATGAGTGCAGTAGGATTTTCACTCTTTAATGGCATTAGTATCAAGTTTTGTGATATAGGGTAGTTTTCTCACTCTTCTTATCCCAAGATCCTAGCCTGAACTAATGTTGGTGTAAGCTCAGAAAAAGAGTTATATGATAGATTTTATTAGCGCTTTATTTTAGTGTACTTGCTTATAAGTCTTCGGAGGGGGATTGGACGTATGAAATGTGATGAGACTCTGACTCAAACCATACAGAAAATGCTTTCAATGTTCAATTCGATGAAGAGCTTTATTCTATAGGGAGAAATATTTCACACATCCATGCATCAGCAAACATCCAAATAACGTAGTTCAACTTAAAAATATTAAGACATCTATCTATCCTCACTAACAACTATTTAACCCAAAAAATTCAGAATGAAATCAACTATGTTCAGAAAAACTAAAAAACACTTTTCCTTTTCAAAAATTAAATGCAACTAGCACTAACTTTTCGAATAAGAAAACTAAAAATATAGCAGGCAACCAAGAACAGGGATCCAAAAAATAGAAACCAAACTGACAGCCAACAACTCCACAGACATGGAAAACACAACAAGGGTGTAACAATTTTTTTTTGGCTGGGTAACACAGCTAGCAAGGGCTACAGAGCGTTAATAGCAGGACTAACGCATTGTTCCCAATTATTAGCACTGTTATAAAAAACTGGAACACACACAGGGGGTGTGTTACTCAAGGAAAAGTTGCAAAAAATGGCTAGGCAAGGTCTCTTTTGAACACTGTGAGCTACTGAGATGGTCACATAGAATATGAATGATTAGAAAGGGATGTGAGCATAACAAGAAGTGACAGAGGGAAATAACCAAAGTCTCAGAAACAAACAATCCAGGAACTAAGGATTAGTCCCCAGCGGAGTCGCCAATTTTGATTAGGGGTAAAATGTATGGGTGGTAGTTGGAGTAAATCCCTCTTGGGTCTTCCTGGAACCCGAGGCAGACATTCAGATTAGCTGTGTAGTTCAAAAATACATTGCATACATGTTTATACTAATGCATAACTGACAAAGTGAGATATTGAAGGATTACCTCTTTATATACAACAAATCTGTTGGAGAGCACTAAGCGGAGTGGCTGAAGTCCTCCTCACTGGCTCCAAGTCTAGATCCTGCAAAAAAACAAAGCACACGTGTAATATTCACAGTGATATCACTTACTAGCAACTAAATAAGTATATAATCAATGTTCAGTTATGAAAATATGAGCCATTTATATCATGCTTCATAGACAAATAAACAATAAATGTGACACTGAAACATCAAATGGACAAAACAGATACAATTCTATTAATATAAGAAGGAATATTACAACCATTGGTTGAACCAAGCTTCCCTCAGTCTTCTGACTCCTCTATCTCTGAGTGTAATGATACTTGGGCTAAGAGTTCTCAATGAACCTTGCCAATCATTAAGCCTCACACTCAACGATAAAGTTACACTCTGCACACGATCAACCTTTTGACCTTTTACCAAGAGCCCAAGCCTCCAATTTATAAGAATTTGGGAGGAAATACCTTGCCAATCTTCTCAATGAGTTCGAATAGGTAAAAATCATGATGTTTCCTTGCTTTTTCTTTCCCCTCTTTGGATGCTCAGTTGGGTTTATTAATGTCCAATCAGAGGCCTACACCGCAAGTTGCTGCTTTTTGGACTGACTCCTTTGAGAAAAATAAGGAAATGTCAGTCAGTTACCGCGGTATTGGTCCCTTTTCTTCATAAAAACACAGGTAAATCTGCCCCTTAGGCAAGACAGTGCATTAACCTAGGCACTAACGCTCCTTCTGAAAGGCTGTTATGTGTTATAACTCGACCTGGCTATCTCTAGGGTGCATTACTTTGGAAAAATGTGTATCTGTATAGGTCCTTTTCTTCCTTCCATGTTTCCTTCTCCTCTGAGCTAATGAGGAGGTCATTTTTCCTGTAAAAATTAGGATCATGAAGAGATAACCAGACAAATAACACAAGAGTTTAGCCTGGGAAAACACACACGGTAAAATCCCAACAATCCTTTCTTATAGAATAAATTCAACAAGAGACATCAAATTCATAGATAAACTAGCCAACATAGAAGCAAGATGACCATCCAATAAGAGCCAAGCCAACCCTCCCCAAATTCCATGCAAGTGTCCTCAAATATGTCCACAAGATATCTTCATCAAGGTGTGCTTCAGGTCTACAAGAGGGTCAAAATTTGACCTGCCAACCAAGGTCATTATAACACAGGGAGAATCACAAACCATTCTCCAACCAAGGTCATGAATACATAGGGAGAATTTCCATTCATAATCATGTCTCATCATCTCTCTCTCTCTCTCAGTGAGAGAGGTGTTCTCCATGAGCCCAAGCTTGTCCAGAAAGTACACAAACTTCCCTCTAGAAAGAGGCTTTGTAAGAATATTAGCCATCTTCTCATCAGTGGAGATCTACTCGAGCTTGACTACTCCCTTCTACACCATATCTGTCATCATGGTCATCACCCGCACTAGATTTAGATGAACCTCCAACTGGATCTTCAAAAAATAATCATCATGCATATTGTTCATATCATCCTCCTCATCTGATTCATGCTTTATTATATGCTACTCATGTTGAATCTTCACTGGCCACTCATCACCCTGAACGTCTCCCATAGGATCCATTGAATGCTCACCATAAATACTAGAATATAAATTTGACCTACTATCAACAACTACACATGACTGCTCATGATCCTTAGAGGCATACTCGTATGAACCCATCGACTCATCCAAAGAAGAATCCTCATCCTGAAAGTCAGAAATAATATCCTCCTGCTCCACCCCTGTCACCTCCTTGGTGTCACTCAAGCATGAGTGGTTGGGTCCCCAAGGTTCCTTGAAAATGAAGAAAAGACCCTTCCTCCTCAGCTCATTCTTGTTGCATGATTGGTTACCACCAGTCCTATGCAACTCCTAGTGGGTCAATTGTCTCCTGAATAGATCAATGTTTTGCTTAACCAACCTTTCTGCTAGTTCATAACAAATAGGTGAGACCAATTGTTCTCTCCTCCAAATAGGCAACAATATAAATTGCAACCTCCGGAAAATGACATCCTGGCCTCCCATACATGAGGAAAAAATGGATTGCATGTGTGTTATGACTATGTCAGGATGATGTTTCCTAATGTTGAAGAAATGTTGGAACATCTATATGATCAAGTCGTCACACTCCAGCTCAAACATGAGTTTATAAGATCTAGCCTCTTCCCAAAGGTAGGACCCTCACTTTTATTCAAATCCTAAAAGGTCTCTACTATCAATTTTAAGATTCTCCTCATTATGCCATGATTGTAAGGAGGTATAGGTGTGGTCAACATCATGATACTACAAAGAAAAGAGGAAACTGGAAGTTTGAATCCTATACACAAGTGCTCCAAATACTTATGTTGTATTAAGGCAAGCATGGATGGTTTTAGAGCCCAAATCAAGCTCTTCCCATCTAACTGATGCACCTTGGGGAGGAGTGAAGTAAATTTTTCTAGTTTAAGAAGGGATTTTACTGTAAACCCCATGAGTATCAAAATTTTCCCAAGTGCATAGATTTTTTATCCTAACTCATGTTCCTTCTGTTGAAGTTTGCAACAAGAAACAGTGAAATTGGCATCTAGAAACAACATCCTTGGTCCTAGTGAAAATTAAGCACCTACACTAGATGGGGTCCACACAAGCTATTTTTGGGTGTATGTATATTTATAGATGTATGTGCATAATCTATTTATAGAATGCATGTCTATTTATAGATGCATGTATATCTTTATTATCCCTTAATAGTAGTTGGACAATAAACAATAATCTATTCTCAATGAGCACTTGGAAATAGTTAACTGAAGTGGAAAATCAGTTAGCTATAGGAATTTTGAATTGAGTGGTTGGTTGGTGGGACATGCAAGTGGAATTAGTTGTAACTGAGTGATTCGAAGTTGTAACAGAGTTGGAAGTGTAGTTATGAAATTTGTAAAGAAGTTTAACTCAGTTAAGTGAGTTAAACTCAGTTGTGATAGTTGTAACTGAAGATACACTAGTGAGAGATCAACTGAATTAATTATTAATTAATTCAAAATCAGTGGCCTCACATGCAACTAAAGATTTACTACTATTAACTACATGCATGTCAGATCCAATGGAGACCCAGTTGAGATGTAGGTGAAAGGGATAGATTGACTATCAGTTGTGACATTATCGATTGTAGACATGCAATCACACACACACTGGATGTGCCTATGAGGATTGCGCAGTCAAGGCAAGCAAGAATCATTTATTCAGAGGTTCTTTACCATCAAGGATTTTTCAATGGAGGCAGGTTGTCTGGAGACAATAATTGGCTAAGGAACTTGCCAATTTTTGTATGACAGTGTGAGACAATTAGCTATTGTACTAAGAGCTCTTGGAGTAGAGCTTTGTATGTAATTGTTTCATGATCCATGGTATAATACATAATAGAATATAGTGGGGTTTTTAGCTTTATGCTTTCTCGGTAAATTATCTATGTTATGTGTGATTGATCTCTCTTCATGACATTGCTATTGGCGTTTGTGTTTTAAATTCCGCAAAGATTTTGTAGAAGCGATTTTGTATTTAAAAATGGCATATAATTTTTAGATCAGGAGAATCCAGGATATATATGCATATTGTGTAATTTTGATCTGAATCTTGGGGGGAGGCTCCCAAGATCTAAAAAACTGAAATGGATCTGACAAGATCTGCAAAATTACAATTCCATAGAAAAAGAGCGGAGAACATAGAGTAAATAAAAGCACAAAGAAACTTTTTATTAAAATAGAGAATAACTGTAGAAGCTACATTTTGGTGGACAATCTATTATTTTACAAAGTGAGGCTTGTTATTTATAGCCTTTTTTTGAGTTACAATACCATGGGTAGATACCACTTACAATACCATGGGTAAATTCCATGTGTGGATGAATACCATGGGTGGATACATACCATGGGTGAATGAATATCATGGATAGATGTCACTTACAATACCATGGGTGGATAAATACCATGGGTGGATGAATACCATTGGTGTACGCCACTTTTCATTCGGATTATTCCTCCCTCCTTAAGAAGAAATGGTCTCGATTGCGTGAAGTTACCTTCTGAGAAGCCCTTGTTGAATATGAAGATCCACTGAAGAGAAGGGTTTTGTGTGGTTAGCCCATAACCGTGATAAACAAAGATCCAAGGATAGAGATACCCTGTAATGCTTGTGACCAACTGTGATACTGACAGTGTGTGGCCTAGCAAATGGACTTCGATGAAGTGTGGGTTTTTGGATGACCTAGAACCATGAAAAATGAATATCTGAGGATAGAGATACCCTGTAATGCTTGTGACCAATTGTGATACTAACAGTGTGCGACTTAGCAAATGGACTTCGATGAGAAGGATTTTGTGTGGTTGACCCATAACCGTGATGTTGATTTTTGATGAAGTAGCAAGTGCCTACATAGCTTGGGGTGGGAGGGAACGTCTCCAAATAAACCAAGTCGAACGCCGCTATGCTGAAACTGATGAATGTGAAGTAGATGCCTACTAAAGTAGGGTGGGAGGGCACCTTCCCAAAGGGAACCCGCTCTGAATGCTGCTCCAGATTTAAAATGGGCATAACTCGGTCAATTTAAATCAGAGTGTTTATTATAACCTATTTTTGGAAATAGAATGATCATTTTTCATCTTCCCATGTGTTTGAAATCACTATTTGGAGACTTTAGACTCACAGATTCATGCTGGAACTTTCTCGTCGTCACAAAATTTCTGAAAAAATAGCTGATTTTAAATCAACAATAATTCCCTCGTCTGGACTCTTATTCGACCGATTTTTTTTTTGAAATCGGGTGAGTTTTGAAGGGGAGCTCAGATATATAACCATTTCTCTGAAATTGCACATTGAAATTTCAAAATTTGACAAGAGAGCTGCCATCCACGAATTGTCACTAGAAAAATTTCTGCAACATTGTTGGTTTTGAATCAGCGATACCTCCCTCATCCGAACTCCAATTCAGCCAATTTTTTATTTGAATTTGGGTATTTTTTCACAAGGAATCCAGATCTAGTCTTTTTTTCTGTAACCAAAATTTCCATATCTGATCTGAAAACTCTTCGCCCAAAAAAATTCATTGAGTTCGCTGAAGATTGCTACAAAACATTGAAAGTAAAATATGCTTCAAACCCTCATTCCCATGGAGGCGTAACCTGAATCTGATACCACTGATCCAGATCTCGGGGGAAGGCTCCCAAGATCTAAAAAATTGAAATGGATCTAACAAGATCTGCAAGATTACAATGCCAAAGAAAAAGAGTGGAGAACATAGTGTAAATAAAAGCACAAATAAACTTTTTATTAAAACGGAGAATAATTGTAGAAGCTACATTTTGGTGGACAATCTGTCCTTTTACAAAGTGAGGCTTGTCATTTATAGAATTTTTTTGAGTTACAATACCATGGGTAGATACCATAGGTGGATACCATGGGTCAATACCATGCGTAGATACCATAGGTGGATACCATGGGTCAATACCATGGGTAGATACCACTTACAATACCATGGGTAAATTCCATGTGTGGATGAATACCATGGGTGAATGAATATCATGGATAGATGTCACTTATAATACCATGGGCGGATAAATAACATGGGTGGATGAATACCATGGGTGTAGGCCACTTTTCATTCAGATCAAATTTTCTACACCTTCTGTGGCTGCTCTTGTTGAAGCATAGAAAGTATTCCCTTGGAAAGGGTTGTTTTGATTCTTGTTGTAAGTTTATTAAGGGAGTTTATAAAGTTTTCATCCATGTTTTAGTTGAATAATGACATGTGCATCAAGCTGTTTAATTGTAGGACGTTGACTGATATATTTCACCAACTCACAATTTTGCAGCAAGGTCATATAATGATGATAGATTGACTCTTCAACAAGACCATTAATATAACATATCACAAGACTTACTTAATAGGTGCTGACTTATAAGGACTCAACTTCTCAAAGAAAAATATTTGCCACAAACCCTAGATGAATACTCCTTGTCAAACCTTAGACACAATCAATGTTACCGATCCAGGTGGATATTTGTGGCCACTCTCCTACTCCATCTATACCTCCAGTTAGTTTCATCAGTTTCCTTGATAGCAACATTTACTATTTTTAGTAGTTTTTCGGGTCCTGAACTTCCAGAGTTGTTTTGACCCCCTAAACAACGTTGTTTTGAGGTCCATAGCAGGTCTATTGTTGTATTCCAATGAGGTATCATACATTCCAAAAATATATCATATTACCAAGTTATAACCCCAGGAAGTTGGCTTTCCAACTAACCCTAACGGGGCCCACAAACTCTTGGTGTTCCATCTCTTTGGTTAGGGTTTTGGTTGTCTAGGGTTTCCCTTTGTTGTTTAATAATAAAAAGTTACTTTAGCCGCATTGTAACACAGTTCATAGGCATGTAGCTGACACATCTCTTCTCAGAAATAGGCTACCATCGCCTGAGCTAGTTTATTTCCATTCGGCTTGTAAGCACATTTCAGTTCTTTGATATTGATGAAATGAAGATTTATTTTGCTACATCTCCATGTTTATGTTTATATAAGTATTCTGTTACATTCCTGCATAAGTCGGGATCAGTGGTATCAAAGCGGTATGCTCTTTTGTTTTACTTTGCATGTCCCTGACGAGGTCAAGGTATAAGGAGTTAGGGCTCTAACTGGTTGAACCTTTTCAAGACCAGCCTCACAAACCCCGACAACCTTTCATTGCGGAAGAAAATAAAGACGAGGGAGTAGAAGATTCTTTCAAAATATTTCTCGAGGAATCCCTCAAGCGACAGAGGAACGTGACGATGAATAAAATTTCCCAGATCCTTCAGCGATTACCCACAGGCGACACATCTTCATCCAACAACCACTCTAGAGGTGCCACTCCCTTTAAGTTACAAGTCAACTTTGACATTCCCATATTTGAGGCCATATAGATGCAAATTCCATAGATAGATGGTTAAATCTGTTGGAAGGATATTTTTTGGTTCACAAATTTTCCAACTTGTATATCTCCATTCAGTTTGAAACTATGTTGTCTGTTTTCAAAATTTGTTTGGTCATAGAAACATATCTTGTGATGGATTAAGTGATATATTTTAGAATAATTTAAAATAATTATTTTGAGAAGTTCTCTCAAGTTCAATATGGTAGAGATTTATAACATAATTTAAGTTAAACATTTTGTCTATCTCTTGATGGATTGGATGTCCCTACCCCACAAACTGACATGGAAAAAAATTTCATTAATGAGCAAATCATGCCTCAAAAGATCCAAGTAAACCTTTGTGGTTTCAAAATCTACATTTTTCTAAATTAGGACTGGTATGTGCTCGCCTTCACGTCTCAGTTGCCTTATATATGCATGGTGGGGAGCGCAGGGTGGCGAAGAGTTATGGTATGCGTCACGTTGTCTTGCAGTGATCAATTTATAATAAGCACACGAAAGAGAATACATTTTCATTTAGGTGTGTAGTATCGGGGAGGTATAACACTCTATTTCTTTCCTATTGTATCAAATACAGGTCTATGTGGTTTCATGTTGCCAAAATTTAATAGCTGATAGAAAATATTGCAAACCCGATTGGTCAAGTAGCTGTCCGCTAAGTCTGGTTAGGGTTGTTTGGTGGTACAAGAGTCGTGACTTTGGCTGTCTCAGGTCTTTATTGTACACAATTCTTCAAACAAATTTGCGCTCTAGTTTATCAATGTCCTTACCTCTAGTGGTGAAGTTTGTTGCACAAGAAAGTTTCATAGTTTTGAAGTCACTCTTACCCGACTGCTTCTTTGGCCATCTCCTTATATTACAACTTTCAGTGGTTATTGCGTTTGTGGGTCAATGTTTTTTGTTTTTTTTACAGAACTCTGGGTCAAAACCCTCCTTTGAGCTTGATGCAGTCCTTCCATCGACGACTCTAGAAAATATTGATCATGTAGGTATTTCCATCCCTTGTCTAGTTCTTTTATGTGGCATATGGTATCCAAAGACTTTTTCAACTAACAACTCTTTTTTCATTGTCAAAGCTGCTCATTTAAAACTTTTGTTGCAATCTACGCGGGTCCTATATCATCAATTGTTCTATTGGTCTATTTTAGTTTTTGGGTTCGGTGTGGCATGTATTTTTCATTTCTCCTGCAGGTACGTAACTATCATGGACCCAAGGCTTCGTGCTTCGAGTCGTCTGGTTGGGGTTCTTTAGGCCCTCCTCTACCAGACATAGGAGGTTATTCAACTCAGAGTTCGTAGCAAACTTTTTTGATGCAGCACCCGTAGAGGTCAGCAAGGAAATTATTTAGCTCAAGGCAAAAGAATTTGGAGACAAAGCTTATTTCACTGACTCTAAAATAGGAGGCAATGGCCTCAAATAGACCCCAAATCCAGGAAATTTTCGATGGAGAAGACTTCATTTTCTTCACTCTATCACTCATCATCGCCAGATAGAGACCTTACTTAGTGTGGTCATCAAAGATAAACAAGTGGACAACGACAAGATTTTTGGAGGCCAAGAATACATCAAATGTATTCTCAGAGACATCAGATATAACCTAGATGACATTGTTGCTCAACTATCTAGCATTGAGTGCTATATAGTTTCTAATTTAGACATTGAATCAACGAGAATCAGGAAGGACTAGGAGTCATCAATGCTCTAGCTCAAGTCTCCCCTCAAGCTAACTCAATTGCTTCTTCTGCGGTTATCATTTTGGATTGAGGAGTCCAACCACTTGTTTTTCTAAGCTGTATAACTGAAAGGAACATTTTATTTTGGTTTCTTACTATTTATTTTTTCATTTTCTGTCTATCTCTCATGTTCACTAGGTCGAAGGCTTCTAGCCTACAATTTTTGTAGTGCTTGGCTTGAAGATTTTGTACTTAGATTGGCTAAATGTAGAAGCCAGTCTTTTGTGCCTCACAATTTGCAAACTTACTAGTATTTCAGGATTGTAGATCCACAATATTCACATGGCTCTTAAGGAGTGAGATCTAATGATGGAAATTTTGTAAAATGGTATACTTTTGGTAATATACTTTTAGTTTTAATAGAAATCTAGTGCGAAATTTACAAAAAATAAGAAGAAGAGTAAGTTAAACATTTTAACTTGGTCAAAATAAAAAATAATAAAAATAAAAGTGACCTATGGTTTTGACCCATGTTATTTATGTGAAATATAACCTATTTAAAGGGAGAAATTAAACCAACCTATATCCATCTTAACTTCCTATCTACCAAGGGCCTAGAGGGATAAAATCTCTTGCCATGCAAACATCTAGTTTTAGAGCCAAAAGAGATTTGATCCCTCTGGAAACTTGGTAGATTATATAAGATGGATCTAAACTTGTTTATTGAATGTTGAATGGTTGATAATAAAGTGTATTATTAAAACATTTTTTACATGAAAATTATAAGTTTAAAACTATGTAAAATAAGTTAGCAAAAAAATAGATACATCCAAAACCATTATGGAAATTTTAAATTAATAACAAAAATTTAACGAAGTTATTAATGAAATTCATAGAAAATTATAATAATAAAAATTAGGTAAACACAACCTATCAATATTAACTAGGTGTGAAAACCTACCCTCTTATGAACAACTAGCAAAATAATTTCAGTGGCATGATTTTCCTTAAATAATAACCATGTATAAGCCTGATTAAATAATAACCATGTATTCGCTTGCATTTTCAAATAACAAATTATTCCAATTGATTTGACATCTAAATTATAATAAATTTTATCACTTTCTTTTTTAAAAAATTATAAAAACTTTATTATTATTATTGAATATTACTTTTCTTTGGAGATTCCTCTTCCCGGGGGAGCAAAGAAGGGTCATGGAGTGGGAGGTAAAGATTGCACTTCTGAAACTCCTGGTCGGCGGATTAAGAGAGGCATCAAGTTTGGTGGTTAAAAGCATGGCTCCACGTTGCATTTGCGATTATTTCATTATAACTCTCTTGTTTTTCTTAGACATGGCGTGGAACATTGATATTCTCCTTTTCAGAATATTATAAAAAATACTACACTTTAAAATTGTTTTTAGTGTTTATTTTTTGGGACATACATATTTTTTCAAGGAAATAAAATATTCTTTCAACGAAATAAAACTTTAGATTTTATTAAATAAATATAATAAAACTATATATTTTCTAAATAAATATATTTCTTTTCATTTATATATTAATTATATCTTTGAAATACCATGACATTTAAGAGAGTTTAAATTTAAGTGGGTTGCTCAAGAGATTATATATATATATATATATATATATATATATATATATATATATATATATATATAATTTAAAAATATGTTGGTTTAGGTTTAAAGGTATTGACAAATTATAATTTAGACTAATCATATAATCAAATTTTTAGTGGTTGAAGTTTGGAACTAGCTAGCTACTGTTGTTTATTTTTATGACAAAGATATCTTTAAAATAAATTATAGTAATTAATTTAACTAGTAAAAATTGATTATGTAATTAATCCCAAAAACAATCTCAATTAATAATATTCAATTATATATATATAATTAATAATTTTTATTACTATTATCTCACTCTAACTTCAAAATGTATAGATTTAGAGCTTGAAATTTTTGAAAAGAATATCTCATATAACTATATATAACATTTAGAGCTTGAAGAAATTCAAAAAAATACATCTTCACTCATTAACTATATATAACACGAAGACTTGCAAAGTAAGTTATATTATTTTTCTCTATTATAATTGTAAATTATGATCATTTATAATTCAAGAAAATATTATTTTATATTATTGTAATTATAATTTGAATTTTTATGATTATTTAATGAGTTTGATTTTATGAAATATTGTGATAATTTTTATTAATTTGAATTTTATAATAAATATTAAAAAAAATTATTAATATTGATATGGTATAAAATCAACATAGATTGATCTCTTAATTTTAGATATATTGATTTTGATATAGATTTTATTTTATTTTATTTTATTTTTATTTTTATTTTTTATTTTTATTTTTATTTTTTATTTCTTTAAATTAGACTAATTTCTATTGATATGTACAAAAATACAAAATGTGTTTCAGGATAGGTGGTTGTTGAACTAGCCAACCCCTATTTGATGA
The DNA here is from genome assembly GCA_034641835.2 of Pinus albicaulis. Lineage (NCBI taxonomy): Eukaryota > Viridiplantae > Streptophyta > Pinopsida > Pinales > Pinaceae > Pinus > Pinus albicaulis. Next base: position 410,906,061 of record CM076570.1, on the reverse strand, counting down.
GAACTGATCAAAAAACCAAAGTTTAACCGTCTTTCAAGGAGAAACCAACTTTTTTAATGTGTCTACGAGTAGCATAGTTTGCAAAAAGAAACAAAAATAGGCGTAAAAAATAGAGGTAAGCCTATATAAACTGAGATATAAGAGAGCCAAGGAATTGCATCTACCGATTCTGTGCATCATTATCCACCTGATGTGGATTTTCCTATGTCATGAAGCAACCAAGTTATGTCAAGGTCTCTATGTCGTCCTTTGTGAGCAGGGGGTTAGGCTCTGGAGTCGAAGAGTGTAGAAATTCCCTTGAATAAATCACTTATTCAACCGAGATTATCCTAGTCACATACTATTTGAGCTTCATACATAACACATAATCTCTTCTACGCATTAATCATCACATGCGGAAATAAAAACAACAAGCGGTATTGAAAACATTCACATGCGCACACCAGAAATTCAACACATATAACACGGTACTTATACGGGAGAGCTTACATTAAAAACCCCCTACTATCATATATTATAATGAAAGAAGAATCATGTAACAATCTCCGTTACAATATATCCCAGTGTAATACTATCTCCAAAAGTTACACACAAACTAGCTCGTTTGAAGACAAGTCACGGGTTCAAAATTCCTCCAACATTGCCTCTCTGCAATCCAAGATGAGAGAATGGATTGAATGAATTTAATTCACTGGCTTTAACTCGCAATCCTCATTGGCCAGTCTCCTCGATGATTCTGTTAAAATCTCATGCACACTATAGTCTAGCGATAACGAGCCTCCACCCCTTTCACCCACCGCTATGTGTAGGTCTCATGGGCTTGTCCATACCTTGAATTCAAACGTGTGTTCTTTAGTTGAATAATGAGTTAATAATTAGTGAATTAATTAATAATTAATTCACACCACTCATCTCTAGTGTATTAGCCAATTAAACTAAATACAACTAGTTCAACTAAGTTAAACCGAACACAACTCCATCAAACTATTGCTGAGTCTGTTTGAATTCAACCATGCATTAGCTCAACTAAACCATAGGAAATTTGAATTTCCTTACCGCACATTACATGTGTGCCACATCATGGCCTCGGTAAAGTGCTCGAAGAGGGAAAAGATAATGTTTATAGTCTAAATATTATTAAGGTTAATAATATTTGTTGTTTCTATTAGCCGGCCGGTCTAAAAATAAAGAAACACTTAATGTCTAAAAATAGAGGTCCATCTATTTTTACCAACTCGACCAATCATCCATAAATAGCATCACGCAGCAACCCCTGGACCATGCTCCATATGTCTAAAAATAGACATAGTCAAAAAATAGATTTTTCGACAAAAATCACATGTGTGGTCCCCACCTAGTTTAGGTGATCACTTTCCAACTAGGATCAGGAAAGATGTTTCAGGAGGCCTCCTTCACTATTTCTTGTTGCCATTTTCAACACTCCCTCTCAACAAGAAAGGATTGTCATTGCATGCGACATGCAACTCCATGCATTCGCCCTGCAACCTTCACAAGCGCCATGCAACTCCATGCATGCGACATGCAAACTCATGCATGCACCATGCAAATCCATGCATGTTCCATGCACCCTTTGCATGCAACATCTCCGAAACTGAATAGGCTCCAAACAACTCAATCAGTCTGATGCATCTATCATCAAAGTCTTCGACTTCTGCTGGTACCAACTGCACATGTCATCAGGAACCACTGCGCTGTTGAACTCTTGCACCCGTGCACTCTGCACTTGCTGTCAACTCTGATCTGCGCTCCAGTATCCGACACTATCACTTTGATCTACCTGCATCAATCCAACTGATCTGCTACTGTTGCGCTGTGGGCACCTCGTAGCCAGGTTCAACTCATGAGATCCACACCATCTCATGAATCCTGCCCAGAAATCTCCTCTTGGTATTAATCATGCATGTCACCCCACCTCTCACCTGGTGGTATAGCTGCATGCACTCCCTCTGCCCATCTGGCATGAAATTTCTCTGCATGAGTGGTCTCTCCCACTCCATGATCCTCTTGTGGCTACTCCACACCCCGAGGTTCACTTTCACCTGCATGCAAAACTTGCTCCCTCTCAAGCATCAGTTGCATGTCTTTCTCCCTCTTCCCAACAGTAGGAAGCTCTGTAGACATCCCATCTACTTCAAGTCTGTAGAGATTCTTTGCCTGAATCCCAACCTTCTTGACTTGTCCCGTTGCCTTGTGCCGAAGGAAAACTTTCCCTTCTCTAAAGACAACTTCATACCCTTTATCCTCTAACATTGTGACTGAGATTAAATTCTTTGTTAGACCTGGTACATGCAATACATCTTGTAAAAGAATTAGTTTACCTGACTCCCTCTGAAAGGTTATGGTACCAATGCCGGTCGCATTGTATCGTCCACCGTCACCCAACTCAGCATGCATCTGGAGACCTTTCTCCACCAAGTCACTGAAAATATTTTCATCTCCCGTCATGTGAAAGGAAGTGCCACTATCAAAATACCACCTCGATCCCAATGCACTAGACACCATGCATGCGATCAATGAGAAGTCCAGCTCAAATTGCGAGGCAAGAGCCTCACCAGCTGCAGCTCCAGCAACCTGCTTGTTCTTCTTCTTTTGTGGACAATTCGTGGCGTAATGTCCATGATCGTGACAGTGAAAACACTTCACTTTGGACATGTCACGCTCTTTACCATACGCACCGGATTGAGAAGCATTCTTCTTGCCCTTCCCCTTCCTTGCTTTGGTAGCCAAAGCGCAATCCTCTTCATCAGATGCCTTTGATGAAGATCCATCCCTGGTACTCCGCCTTATCTCCTCTTGCACAAGATCAGACCACAGTCTTTCCCATCCTGGCAATTTCTCCCGACCATTGACATTGTCCTGATATGCATGCCAACTTTTCGGAAGCCCGAGGAGAGCCAAGCTCACCAGTTCCTCATCCTCCACACTAACTCCTACACTCCCAAGTTCATCCCTGCAGTGGAAAAACTTTGTCAAGTATACCAAAATAGTGTCTTTTTTCTCCATATTTATTTTCCTGAGTTTATCCTTGAGTGCCAACTTCCTTTGGTCACTCTTGCTCTGGAACAATTCTGTCGAAGCTTTCCACATCAAGAATGGAGAAGCTTTACCATGCAGGCTGGATACTATGTGATCCTTCACGCCCTCCAACAGAATCCTTCGACACCTTGCTGTCTTCTTTTGCCAAGCTTCAATCACAGCAGCATCCGTAGAAGTAGGCTTTGGAGTTTCTTTCTCTATGAATTCCAACAACCCATTGTCATCTAACACTGCCTCCATCCTGTCTTTCCATGCAATATAATTCGAGCTGCCTTCCAAGGCATACTCCAATTGCAATCCGACGAAAGACATCTTTGCTTTTGACACCAAGAAAAACAATTCTACAATTCGAATTCCACAAGCTAAAAACTCAACCGCTTCCGATCTACACTTGAGAACAAATTATTTGTAGCACAGAGATCGACTGTAGGGGCATTTACTGGATATATCACCTTTCAGAGAAAGGATGGATCCATAGGCTACTTGGCCCGCTTACAGACTCTGTCTACCGAAATAAGTTTGTAATCACCGTAATAGATCTGATGATCAATATAGCTTTGATACCATGTAGAAATTCCCTTGAATAAATCACTTATTCAACCGATATTATCCTGGTCACATACTATTTGAGCTTCATACATAACACATAATCTCTTCTACGCATTAAGCATCACATGTGGAAATAAAAACAACAAGCGGTATTGAAAACATTCACATGCGCACATAGAAATTCAACACATATAACAGAGTATGTATACCGGGGAAAGCTTACAGTTGAAAATCCCCTACTGTCTGTATATTATAATGAAGAAGAATCATGTAACAATATCAGTACAATACTCCTCACAAGTACTCAGTACTATCTCCAAAAGTTACACACAAACTAGCTCAGTTTTGAATAAGTCACGGGTTCAAAACTCCCATTTGTTTATTCGCTCATCACAATCCAAGATGAGAGAATGGATTGAAAGGAATTTTAATTCCTCTGGCTTTTAACTGCGCAACTTTCATTGGTAATCTCCTCCAATGATTGTGCAAATCTCATGCAATACTATAGTCACAAATGAAATAGTAGACTCCACCTCTTTTTCCCACCTCTAACACCGTCCCTGATCATCCTCGTTCATAGATTAACTAGTTAACTATGTTCTTGCTGAATAATGAGTTAATAATTAGTGAATTAATTATTAATTAATCATAACACGCTATCTCACTAGTGGTTTGTCACAGATTCAATACAACTAGTTCAACTAAGTTAAACAGAACACAACTCCACCAACTGTCTCATCAACTCCACCAAACTCTGCCACTGGAGTTCTAACTGAAGTCAACCATGCATTAGCTCAACTAACCCATAGGAAATTCGAATTTCCTTTTGCCAGCTGCATGTGCCACATCTGTAGCTCGAACTGAAGTGCTCAAAGAGGAAAAGATAATGTTTATAGTCTAAATATTATTAAGGGTTAATAATACTTGACTGTTCTATTTTTAGCCCGGCAGTCTAAAAATAGAAACCGCCCAATGTCCAAAAATAGAGGTCCATCTATTTTTACCAACTCGACCAATCATCCATAAATAGCATCCTGCAACTCATAAACCATGATCCATATGTCTAAAAATAAACATAGTCTAAAAATAGACTTTGCGACAAAAATCACTTGTGTGGCCCCCACCAGTTTAGGTGATCACTTTCCAACTAGGATCAGAAAGATGTTTCGTATTTCCTTCACTATTTCTTGTTGTTGTTTTTCACTACTAAATATTATTAACCCTTAATAATATTTAGACTATAAACATTATCTTTTCCTCTTGGAGCACTTCAGTTTGATGCTTGGATGTGGCACATGCAGCTGACAGAAGGAATTACGCTATTCCTAGGGGTTAGTTGAGCTAATCAGGGTCTCTATGTCCTCCTTTGTGAGCAGGGGGTTAGGCTCTGGAGTCGAAGAGGAGACCATCTTGGGCTGTTGGGTCGTTGTTGTGCAAGCCATGTTGTCCGCAACTGCCTCTTTTTTCTAGGTCCCATGATGCCATGCGAAGGGAAGCTCCAATCGCCATCCGAGTCATCCTCCGAGATTTTGACAGGGAGACCAGTGAATTTTTGTGGCAGAGGGGAAGAGGTGCACGAGATTGTGGATTTGTGTGGCCTCTTTCTGCCGCTCGAGCCAATGTCAGGGTGCTACTCTTCTGGGAGATGAACCAGTAGCTGGGCAGAGAGCGACAGGGAGGGGGAGATAGGGTTGTAGACTTCCAAGTCTTCAAGGGCAACAAAGAGGGAATAAGTGTGCGTTGATGAACCAGGGGCCAGAGCTCGAGAGGGGGAGCCTCTACCACCTCCATGACAACTGTGCATTCAGCAACACGACATAGTCGCAGCGGAGAGGAAAATCCGCTAAGCAGAAGTCAGATGCACAGAGGGAACCAGATGGTTAGCCAAGGCTAGGCAACAAGTGGAGGAGCAATAACAGGGAAGAGTTGTAGGGATGGTTATTTTCATATTGATTTTAAAATCGTAGGTACCATCTGCCATTAATGGCCAGCAAGGAGTAGTGATTGCCGAGGGAGGGGGAGTGAATGTCGCGGAGTGTCGATGTCCTCCCCTGTCAACCTTATTTATTTTCTGCACGTGCTGGAGTGAAATAACCTCCGTTATATCTAGCCAGGTGCCCCTGCGTCAATGAATCAAGTGGCCGCCCAGTCATGTCAAACACCCGCATTCGAGAATATATAAAAAAAATGTTAAAAAGGTCATTTTAAGTATTAAGTTTTTATATGGTTATTAACTAAATTTAAACATAAAGTTATAAAATATCATAATTAGAAATATGAATAATCATTATTTAAATATCTTTTTATATTTGTTAAAGAAATTGTTTATAATTTTTAATAATAAAAACAAAATTACAATATAACCATTTAATTAAATTTAGCTAACTTATTACTTTTTAAAACATTTTACTTTTATTAACTTTTAATTAAACTAACATTATATTTTATCACTATTTCCCTTATATTAAACTATAAATTATAATTTAATCACATTATATTTTATCAATATTTCCCTTATATTAAACTATAAATTATAATTTAATCAAATTAATAATTAATAAATTTAAGTGATTTATTTAACATTTTTATCTTAATAAAATAATTAGTAAAATGATATATGATTTCTAATATTTAATATTTTGTGTTTAATAATTTTCTCCATCTTTACTTAATATATATTAATAAAAATCACTTTCAAATAGAAAACAGAAAACACTATACATTCTATTTACTTTCTAATATTTAATATTTTGTGTATTTTTTTCACAATTTTTTTAATATATATTAAATAAAAATTGCCATGAAATCGAAAATGGATGCATGCATATTAGTAAAACACTATATATGTAAAACCAAAACCAAGAAGGAAATTGAAATTTCAAATATATGGATTCCACGTGCTAGAATACAAAAGGAATTGGTTAACATGCTAGAATACAAAAGGAATTGTTTAAATTTTAGGGTGTCGTATATTATTCCTATATAGAACAAAGTGTATTTAATGAATATTTTTTATCAAATAATGGATACTTTATAGAGGGTAAAAAATACTTTATCATATTTTTACTAGTGTTTAGAAACGTAAGAGACTTTAATAATCATAATACTCTTATAATTATAATAGATAAAGATCAAGGCCATAAATGGTACATCTTTTTGTCTTACTGATCTAATAATAAATATAAACACTATTCCCCACAGAGGGTCATTAGCTATAACTAATAAGAAAGCAAAACTCTTCCAAAAATATATATAAGATATGACAAAAACACCCAGATTGGAGCACTGATAGACAATTGGTGACTAAAGAGCCACCTCCATCCCTAACACAACACAAAATATAGTGAAAAGACATAATAAGAAACCAACGAAGGAGACCCATAACCACCATAGCCATTCACAATACACATAGGTGCCACGTCTGACCATAACCATATAACAAAAGTTATAAAGGAAATAAAGCAGAGTCCAATAAAGCATCACGACCAGATTATGATACCATAATCTATAGGCCAAAAGGATAACAAGTACCATACATACAAAAAAAACTAGAAGCACTAGGAAATCACCAAATTGCATACCCACCATCCATGCTCACTAGTCATTTCAGAAGACGAGATATTTGCTGAAACCCTCGCGCTAGACCCAGGATGATCCATCAAGTCCCCACCATCCGAGTAACAGGAAATATGTCTCTCCACATGTGCCAGACGGGAGTCAATCCTATCCAGGCAAAACCTATGATTCTTGAGCATCCTATTGACATCCCCCACTGAAGAAAATATATTATATTTCTCCACTTGTTTGTCCCTCAATACCAAACCCAACAAGGTCTTCATTTTCCAATGAAGAGCCATCGAGTTTAGATATTGCTTCCTCCTACCCCTGGTGTGCCCAAGGTCTGGAACCCAAGCTGACATGTCCTCTAGAAGCTCAAAATCCAAAATGGATTGCCTTTCCTCCCCTTCTTTGGCACCGAGCTCACATATTTCCTTACCAGTACCAGGCATTACTTCATTGAAATATGTGGCCACCGAATCATGGGAAAAGAGGCTTGCCCCTGATTTCCCTAGCTGAGCCCTACCACCTCCTCCCATTCTACACCTCATTCTTTGTCTAAGCGACATCACATAGTCTCGGGGGGGAGACTTATTGTCACTGCAATGATTGCCTGTACCTGCAAAAGAACAAAATAACGAACTTGACCCACCTTCCACAATACTAGGGAACTAGTAGACCAACTCATCGCAATAACACCAGACATAAGACTTAGCCTTAAACGAGGATCCACCATAAAGGGCAGAGGATGAGTCTTCCTCAACTAAGGCCCCTTCACCCTTGACCATCGAACAGGAAAGGAACAACAACATGACTAAAATAATTTGACACCCAGGAGAGCCCAACCAGACACCAAATTTTGTCAACCAACACTTAAACTTCCAAGAAAATAAACCAACACAGGTATACCTTTGTAATTCCTTCCAAATACAACTTGCAAACCCCACGTTAAACTGAGAAAAAAGATCCCCAGACAAACCCTAATTCCAAATTAAATGAGCACTCCCAACAATATCCAAAGAGCAACGAAGAAGATTCATACATAGTAAATTAGACTCAAAACATTTATACCTTAACCCTCCCATACACCTACAAAGGGGAACCAAGAAACACAGAGATGTGACCTGAGAAAGCATTATACACTTAACATTTGATCCCTCTAGAGACTTGATAGATTCATATATAAATTGGATCTAAACTGATTTATAGAATGTGGAATGGTTGATAATAAAATGTATTATTAATACAATTTTTACATGAAAATTATAAGTTTAAAACTATATAAATTAAGTTAGAAAAAAACATTTACATCCAAACTAAGAATAGAAAATTTAAATTAATTACAAAAATTTGACAAAGTTATTAATGATATTCATAAAACTCTATAATAATAAAAATTAATTAAACACAATCTATAATATTAACTTCTAATAATAATAAACAAAATAAACAACTCATGTATTTCAAAATTTCATATTCATAAAAAGTTGTAGATTTCAACTTTTTCATATTTATTTTTACTGATATAAAAATATAATGTAGATTTATACTTTACCTTAATCTATTTGTTAATATTTATAACATTTTTTAAATATACATATCTATATTAAATATATAAAAATTCAAACTTTCTTAGATATGCTTTATGCTAAACTTATTTATTTATAAAAGAATTAAATAATTAAAAACCTAAACTTGTTTTTCTTAACAATTTTCAAATAGACATATCTATATCAAATTTATAAAATTGCAAGCCTTCTTAAATATGCACATGCTTATGCTGAGCTTGGATTTTAAATAATATAAAAGCTAAAAAAAATTATCGATATTTTTTTTACTAATTTAAAAATTAAGTTTATAATAATTTTTTTTTCTAAGTTGGACTAAATTTTATTAATATAACATAATATACAGGTTGAGTCGGGCCTCTAGAATTGCTATGCTAACCAATTCCGAAGGTATTATAAGTAAAAAAAACAAAATAATGACCTCCCCAGATGAGGAACTAATCATGAAACAACTACCCTCAATGGGGAAACCAACTTCATACAAAAAAGACTTAAAAGTTGAGAAAGAGTTCTAGAAAGACATATTAACGTAGAAAATAAATAGAACAGTGAAAAGGGACCTCTCCTTGTTGTAGATGTGCTCCATGTTAGGTGTCATTTTGTTGAGGCGGAGGCTCCTCCACAATGAGGCACCTGTAGTCGTCAGAGGAATCATCTACGTGCTTCGACTAGTGGGTTGCTGGTTCAGGTGTTGTAGCGGTGTGAACTACGCTGGCACTGCCCTTCCTGTGTTCTTCACCCGACCATTCGGGACTCCCACTGCCACTACCATTGCTGCTGGAGGAATTAGCATCAGGCTTGACTAGTAGGGCCTTTGATTTCCTCGAGAGTTGCGGGGGCACTGTGGCTATGGTCGATTTTCTTGGTCTTTTCCTGGTGCTTCGCTCTGCAGAAAAGGGGCTTCTTCCTGGAAACTGATAGTAATGGTGGCCGTGAGATAAGGTCTGTCCTAAGCACAATTGTAATGAAATTGCGCTGAATTCTCCTCAGGCAACCGTGAGCGGGGTTCAAAGTGAATAAAATGAGAAGGTCGAGAAGCCCGGCCCCGTCCTCTGCCTCGGCTTGTGGAATGGCGTTGGGTAGAAATCTCTTCAAGAAACAGGGTGCAGGGCTTAGGATGAATTGACAGAGGAGGTCGAGAAGCTTGTCCCCTTCCTCTGCCTCGGCGTGTGGGAGGATATTTAGCAGAATTCTCTTCAAGTGGCGGGGAATGAGACTCTGAGTGAATGGACAGAGAGGGACGAGATGCTTGACCCCGACCACTGCCTCGACGACAGCGCATTTTGTGTCGTCTAGGCATACTGGAGCAGTCGGAGTTGTTTGGGAGGCAAGTGAGCGGAGGTGTGGTGATAGAACAGGCAGAGGGGTTGTATTCCAATGGCGAAGGAGCAAGCGTGAGGCTGCAATTGAGACTGTGGGTGAAATGGAGATCTGGAGCTAGCGTGAGGCAACAATGGAGGCTGCAATGCCTCCCTGTGTGCATTCGAGAGCTTGGCTCTAAGGCAGCAGAGGGGCAGATGCAGCGGGAGGGAAATGGAGGGATTAAGAAGCGCAGAGCCGTTAAGAGGAAAGCTGGGCGACATATCAGACTGGGAGCAATAAAGAAGGAATGAGGCGAGCCACTGGCTGACTTAAATGCAGCCGGATAGAGCCCATGCCTGGCCATGTGGTGCACGATGGGCCTTTTGTCTCCCTCTTTCGATTATACACCCGCATCCAGGGAAGTTTATAATAATTTGAATAATCGTCTGAACTGTAGTTTTTTGCTGGAATCCAGTAAAAAAAAAATCAAAAAATTAGGTAGTTGGAGTGTTTGAATTGCATTTTTGATGGTGGAAATAGATTCAGCACCATCAAAAACTCTTAGGGCACCCAAAATACTAAAGTTTAATGACTGTACCCAGATCTTCAAAAATATTACCCAAATTTTTCATAATCTTACCGGAATTTATGAATTATTCTGAGTTTTTTATGAAACAAGTGTGGAGAATGGAACGTAACATTTGAAAAATTATATTCTAACAATGAAACTATAGGACAATGATGGGAACTGACTTTCAAAAAATTATATTTTGAAAATGAAGATGTAAATATTGTAAGAGCACATAATGAATATAATTTAATATAGAAAATGATGAGAATTACTTTCTGAAAATTACATTTTGAAAATGAAGATGTGAAGAATGTAAGATGACATAATGGATATAATTTTATATGTATTTAGTATTCTAAAACTTTTTAAGATATTTAAATTGTAGAGAGTTTATAATTTAAATTTGTAATTGGAATAAATTCTCCTTAAATTTTAGGTAAATTAAATTAAAAATATACCAATTTAAATAAAAATAAAAAAGAGAGAGTTGGTCTTCATCAACTGTAAACAAACAAATTAACTACCCAACACCCAAACATCTTAAAAATGTGAAAATCTGCCCTCCAGAATCTAATTCCAAGTGAATTGCACTTCTGAAACTCCTGGTCGGCCGATTAAGAGAGGCATCGAGTTTGGTGGTTAAAAGCATGGCTACACGTTGCATTTGCGATTATTTCATTATAACTCTTTTGGTTTTTTGGGAAATCGCGTGAAACATTGATATTCTCCTTTTCAAAATATTATATACTATAAGTTGCTCCTAAAGGTGCAAGAATACACCGAAGGTATAGAAGAACTGAAAATATCCTCTCCCCAATATATGTTTATGAGTTTAGATAAACAGGAACAAGTAATTTTGGAAATTTTCTTCTGTGTGGGGAGTTACACATATTCATATATCCATATGAAATGAATCACAAATCTGAACAACTTCGGCTATTAAAAAAAGGTGGAGATAAAACAAATCCATCTGGACACACGAAATAAAATGCAATTCAAAAGCATACAATTCAAAAGCCCATCACTCCAAAGAATCAACGCCAGTTCCAGCTCATCATTAGAAAAAACCAATCACCATCGTTAACGGAATTTTTAAAACTATTTCGAAGGTACTCCATGCTTCTCATAATTGCACACCATTACAAAAAACCAATCACCATCATTAATGGAATTTATAAGACTAATTTGAAATTCTTAAACTCTTAAAATTAATTCCATAAAGTATAAAATTTGTTCATTTCCATTAGAAGTTACACTTTTCACACAGTAAAGTCTAAATTTTAATGGTTTTAATTACAGAATACCAGTCAAAATTTTAATATGGTTTTCACTAAATTTTTATAGCTATAAAAGATTATATTTGTGTCAGAGATATTGAACATTCTGGTGATATATATTTTTTAAATTCAAGTATATTGAACATCCCAAGAATATATCATAGTATATTAAATTAGTATATGTTTGTCCGGCATGCGAATTTCCAGGATCTCATTCACGAACCTGTAATCTTGATACCATGGACTCCGGAGTCCCTCGTTTATATATATATATATATATAATTTTTTTTTTGGTAAAAAACTAATTAAAATATATCATTGACAATTACAGTGATATTTCGTTTGTCCGGCATGCGAATTTCCAGGATCTCATTCATGAACCTGTAATCTTGATACCACGGACTCCGGAGTCCCTCGTTGAATTGGTCTTGAAGGTGATCGTTGCATGGGAGAAAAGTCATAACGGGCGCATCGGTGCACAAATATGATTAGAAAATGACCCGCTTCTCAATTTCCTAGTAGGACTTGACCTGTGCATGTGTTGAGGAAAAAATGTATGGAGGCCGATAAAGCGATTTTATTGACTCTTTTTGTCATGCAAACCATGGAATTATCGTATTGTCATCATTTTTTGAGGCAGATTTGTCAGGGAGGATGTTAGAAGTTATGGTTTTTGCCAGCTGATTTGGAAATGCATATTATTTTTAATTACCCATAGTAATTTTGAGAGGTTTTTTGAGTGGTTTCTTATTTATATAAAGAGTTCTCATGTTCATGTGAAGCCCGAGTTAGAATGAATGGAAGAACATGGTGCTAGTTTCTTCACTCAACTGAATGGAAGAATATGGTGATAGTTGCTTCACTCACTGGAATAGGTAAACCTTGTATTCTAAGTTATGATTGTTCATATCTATGTAATTTTTATGTGTGGTTTGCATTCTAAGAACATCTATAGTATGTTTGATATAGCAGGTGGAATTGATAAAGGTTATAATTTAGAGTATCCTTATGGAGTAGAGCTCTGAGAAGCTTGCACTCAGTCATTTTAAAGCCATCTTGTTGAGTGAAAGTTTAAACGCCCTTCATTAGTTTGGATTGTGGCACTCTTACAGTGAAGCTCTTTCGCTTTCTAACCTTCCTCTATTTTTCTTAATCGATTGTGGCACTCTTACAGTGAAGCTTTTTCCCTTTCTAACCTCCTTTATTTTGCTTATAAAATCAATTGTGGCAATCTTACCGTGAAGCTCTTTCCCCTCTGGTAAAATATTCTGTTGGATTTCATTTATGATTTCAATAATTCTATGAAAAAAGCATCAGATCCCCTTTCTTTCAGCATTCTTAACATTCTTTCCATTTCCATCTTTGTTCTAATTTGCTAATCATTTTTTCTCTCGGTACTCACAAGTTGATTTCACCAAACCAAAAGAAGCTTCACTGAACTTGAATTTTTCCTTTTTTAATTAGAAAAAAGGTGTGAACTGTTGATAAACTATCTTTATAGTGAGTATTTCAGAAATATAGAATATTTTTAAAAATCTGATAAAAAAAATTGTTTGATTTTGTTGATATCCATCAAATTTCTGTTCTCAATTTATGTTAATTGTAGATTCTGAAAATATTCATATGACAATGAGAAAGAAGTCAAACAATAGACCCCTCTCTTACAGTTAGCTTCCTGGATATACCCAAAATCTGCAATATACATAATGATGCCGGTCAACACTGTGGCTTCAAAGAGATGCTCTTTAGAATATTTATGGGTCAGATATAGCAGATTCTAGGAATATCCATCTGACCTTCAAGAGAGGAGTCAAAAAATTGATCCCTCTCTTGTAGTTAGATTAGATTCCTGGATACAATTGACCTGACCCCTCTTTTGTAGTTAGATTATTAGATATAATCAAAATTTGCAATCTACATAATGATGAAAGGCCAACACTATGTCCCCAAAGAGATACTCTTCAGAATATTTATGAGTCGGATATTGCAGATTCTGGGAATATCCATCTGACTGTCGAGAAAGAAGTCACATAATGATGAGGGCCAATACTGTGTCCTCAACCAAATACTCCTTAAAATATTTATGGGTGAGATATTACAGATTCTGGGAATATTCATCTGAAAGTGAAGAAAGAAGTCAAACAATTAACCCCTCTCTTACTGTTAAATTCCTAAATATACGCAAAATCTACAATCTACTTACTTAATGATGCTCTACTTACTTACTTAATGATGCTGGCCAACACTGTGTCTGCAAAGAAATGCTCTTTAGAATATTTATGGGTCACATGCTGCTCTTCACTAGCCGAAGATTTACGCAGTAACCTTTGTGTGGGCAGGTGAAGCTTAATTCTATTTTCGATATATAGTCAAAGTCCCAACAAAAGATAAGCGAGCAGGCGAGTGCCATGAGACCAGATCGTCAGCTGTGGAATTGCAGAAGAGAATATCTAAAATGGGTAGAGCTCCTTGCTGCTCAAAACAAGGGCTTAATCAGGGTCCCTGGAAGCCCAAGGAGGATATGATTCTGTGCGACTACATTCAAATTCATGGCGCTGGAAATTGGAGAGATCTCCCCCAAAAAGCAGGTGAGTCCCAACAAACCTGTAATAGTAGTGTATTGATACATCCCTATATAGGTTTGATGGGTTAAATGAGCGGAGAGAATTTGTTTTGCAGGTCTTCAGCGCTGTGGAAAGAGTTGTAGATTATTTTGGATCAATTATCTTCGCCCAGACATTAAACGTGGTAATATTTCCATAGATGAAGAGGACATTATTATTCGGATGCATCGTCTTCTTGGCAACAGGTATGCTGTGTCATCATCTGAGTTGGATTCATTCAATGGAATAAATTATTGAATTTTTCCATAAACAGTTGATTTCAGGAATGTTTGGAATTGGATATAGAGATATTAATAAATTTTTTGAATTTATTTCTATTTATTAAACTCAAATCGACAATCGAAATTTTTTTAATGCTTATTTCTGACTACGTCATTACCATGCAGGTGGTCGCTGATAGCAGGACGGTTGCCTGGGCGAACAGGCAACGAAATCAAGAATCACTGGAACATTCATCTGCAAAAGAAGGTGCCGCCACAGGAATTTCAAAGAAAAAAAACGTTAAAAATTGAGGCGATCAAACCCTGACCCATCAGAATAAAAACTGCGGTGAAACACACTGAAATGGTGAATCCAAATGCTTGCAACAGTTCTGGCTGCAACAACTGTACAAGTTCAGATCATTCCTTCAAATTTTTTAGCAATCAAAAATTTGCGAATTCCTCGCAGTCATTTTGTAACCAACATGCGGAGGATCCTATCCCGGAGATTCATCCAAAGGACACAGCCGTTGCGAATCTGGGAGATGTTAATCTGCTTGAAACAGAAAGTAATAATTTCAATTCAGCGGACCAGCGATCCTCACATTGCAATCAGTTTCCAAGGAATCCAGCCACAATGGCCGAAAGTATATGTGATATGAACGAGCTATTATCTCCCGACTGTAATATGCTCGCTCCTGCGTCCTTTTCCTCGACAGAACCACACTTCTACTACTGTTGAATTCATAGTCCTCGTGAATTGAGAAATTATTAGAAAAAGAGGAATGTTTCACATACTAATCGTGGTTAACAAAGAGCGAAATGGAAACATCCATCTGGCATCCGCGGCAACGGTAATAGAAGATCAACGACTTAAAACAATGACAACTGTGCCCAGAAAATGAAAATGTTGACGATGGTTTGGTGGAATTCTTCCAATATAACACTTTCGTTGTAAAAATTGTATTTAGTGTTTATTTTTTCATATATATATTAGGGAAATAAAAATTTATATTTCTTAAATAAATATATTTCTTCTCATATATATTCATTATATCTTTGAAATACCATGACATTTAAGAGAGTTTAAATTTAAGTTGTTTTGTCAAGAGATTATATATATATATATATATAAGAGTTAAAAATATGTTGGTTTAGGTTTAGAGGAACTGATAAATTATAATTCAAGAAATTTTAATAGTTTTTTATTTTAAGTGTTTGTGATTTATTTTGTTCATGAGATCATTTTTTTAAAGACTATTTATATAATCAATTTTTCACTAGTTAAAGTTTGAAATCAACTAATAAGTAATTAATCCCAAAAACAATCTCAAGAAAAACTTAATAGTGTTCAGTCTTAAGATTATAAATAAAAGTTTTTTTTTTTTTTAAGAATTAATAGTTGTTACTATTATAAATTTTAGGTGCTATTGTCTCACACTAACTTCTAGATGTATATTGTCTTACTCTAATTCCTAGATGTATAGATTTAGATCTTGAAGAATTTGAAAAAAATACTGGTGAAAATGTAAAGTTGGGTTACACTTTTTGTCTATTTTTTAGAAAAAAATATCATTTTTTTTATGTTCTTCAACTTTAAATAAGCCAAAACAATTTTTCTATGTATAATTTCATTTTGCGATAAAAATAAAAGTTGTCAGAAATTTTATTAGCTTTTTATTACTTATTTTTTTGAATTTTTTATACATATTTGATATTTCAACTTAACATTTCTTTGAGTGTGTGTTCTTTAACAATCAATTAATTCATAAAAAGTCATGTTCAAATGCGTTGGTGTATTCTTTGAAAACTTAGTATTTTTGAGAAACAAAATGTGTTACAACAATCTAGACAAAGTCTACTCCGGTTTCATTATATTTACGAAACCAACTAATGCATATCATAATTACTAGAATTTTTTGCCTTGAACCAATATGAAAAAACTATATATTTTTAATATGTTTCGGTTCACACAAAATTTCTCAACATATAAGTTATAAACTAAAAATCTAAAAACTACCCATTACAGACGACAGACCAATGTAATGCACCATAATTTTTTCAATTATTTTTACATTGTATTTTGGAAGATACAAAATATTGATTTCATTGAATCATATTGTCCTTCAGAAATTGTTTGCACCCATTTTATTACAAATTAATTAAAATTAGTAAATATTTATGAAATTCTATAAAAGTTATATTTCCTGAAAGTAGATTGAACTCTGGAAATGCTTGTCTTGGTTCCAACAATTAATTCATAAAGTTTCATGAAGTTTAATCATTCCAAAGTTGAAGAAATGTGTTCAGAGTCGAGCTGCTACGTAATTGGAGACATATTAGTTCGACCGAACTTTTAATTGACTTTATGTTGACCGGAAAATTCAATGAAGCCCCTCCAAAAAAACATTTCGCGGAAATATAAATAGGGGTACAGGGATTCATTATTTTCCCATAATTTCACACATTTCTTCATTTGCGCTGATTTTGCAAAGGACTTTTTTTGGGCTTAGTTTTCAAATGACTCTTTTTGGCTTAATATTCAAAAGACATTTTTTGGAGATATGTGATACATTTTTTGGATGCTTTTTGGGCTTAATTTTCAAAGGACAATATTTTGGAGGTATTTTGTTTTTAGAGGTTTTTGGGCTTAATTTTCAAAGGACATTTTTTTGAGGTATCTTGTTTTTAGAGGTTTTTGAGCTTAATTTTCAAAAGACATTTTTTGGACTTTTTGGGGGCTTAATTTCCAAATGACTCTTTTTAGGCTTAATATTTAAAGGACATTTTTTGGAGGTATTTTTTAAAGTGATATTTTTTTAGAGGCTTTTTGGGCTTAATTTTTGAAGAACATTGTTTGGAGGTATTTTGTTTTTAGAGACATTTTTTTAGAGGTTTTTGGAATTAATTTTCAAAGGACATTTTTTGAAGTGACATTTTTTAAGAGGTTGGGCTTAATTTTCAATGGACATTTTTTGGAGGTATTTTTTGAAGTGAAATTTTTTTAGAGAATGTGTTTTGGGTTGAAGTAAATTTTTATAATGATTTTTTAAAATGAGTTTTTGTCTAACTTTTTAAATGAAATTTTTTTGCAAGACTGTGAAGGAAATATTTGAGCTTCATTTCATTTTTAGAAGACATTTTTTTCTCAGATTTTTTAAAGTAAGTGTTTTGGATTGAAGTATGTCTTTTGTGCAAAATTTTTAAATGAGTTTTTTTTTTTTTAATTAAATCTTTTGTGATGCTTTTTTTACTTGATTTTTTATCTAAATTTTTGAAGGAAATTTTTTGAGCTTCATATTCAATTATCATGAGAAATCGAAGGAATTGCAAGATAAAATATGATCGAACAAGAGACCCTGAGGAACGTAGAGAATAGGGGAGAGAATATAGCAAAAAAAAGAGAGAAGAACACTCAAATATTGAAAGAGAAAAACAACCTAACTAGAAGTTGAAGCAGGTATGTAAATGTAAATACTATAAATTTGATATTTATAATTTGCCTAGTGTAAATTGTGAAACTAATTTTTATTTAATGAACTAATTTGAAAAATATTTTGCAATGTAAACAAAGAGAGATATTCCTCAAAACATTGATGATGAAATACAAAATTTTGAAATAGAAAGTAAAAGAGATATTGAAGCAATGATTGAAGATGGTGAAAATGTTGAAAGAAATTCAAGTGAAGAAATTGAATCATCAGGTATATATATATATATATATATATATATATATATATATATATATGTTGAACACGTGTATTACTGAAATTATACATATTTATTAATTTAGTTAATTATTGAATATGTAAACTTATTATGTACATTTAATTCGAATATGTACAAATGAAATCAATATCGGTAATGAGATGTTAGAAAATGATGACACACACACATATGGAGATAAAAAAGCTGACCATGTTATACGATATCATGTTTATCGCATTATTGATTCGTTCTTCAAAAATGAAACTGTGGCAGCTCAAGCCCAATTGTTGAAAGGCCTCTTAACATCGAGGAAATTAAAAGAAGCTATGACTTTATTGGGTACTTGAAAATCAACAAAAGATAAAAATGAAGGAAAATGTGATACAAAATATAAATAGTGCTCTAAATTCAATTAGAAGATCTAGAAAGAAAAATGTTTGAGATGCATGTAGAGTAATACATATGGTAGTGGTTTCATCAAGTACTAAAGAGAATTGCTTGGTAAAATCTATAGCATGATCATTAGGAACCTCACGAAATTTTTTTCACAAACATCGGAAATTTCGGTTGCAAATATATGTAAATGATGAAATTTCTTGTTGGATAGCTATTTGTAGGCAACCATACAAAGATAGACTTGTAGAAAATGTTAAAAAAATAATATATGAATATTGGATGAAAAATTCACGTGTTTCACCAAAAGCAAGGGATGTGATGTGAAGAATAATAGCAAGAAATCAGTACGAAGAACATCCAAAACATTTCTTGGACACCACTTAGATAGAGTTTTTCATCAAGTTCAAAGAAGAGAAACGTGAAATTAATGTCTCAATCAGTGCTTTTGTGCAACAAAACCATGGTATGTAAAACCTATCACCGTATGTGACACTTGTTGTTGTCATTATCATGTGGAATCTCAATTATATTATGACACATTCCTTAATTTTGGTAATTTTTTTTGGAAATATTCACCTCGTTCTTCTACTATCCATGATTTCATATCTCAAATTCTATGTGGAAGAGAAAGCCATGAATTTTTTTACCAAAATAAATGTGTTGGTGGTAAAAAATGTGATGATTGTCAAAATTTGACTAAATTTCAAAAAAAATATCGTATTGATATAAATGATCAATCATTGTCCAACATGACAGTGAAATGGAAGAGATATGAATATATCCATACATCGATTCAAGGTTCAAGTGCTAAAAGAATTGATTTACAAGAAGAAGAAATTTTTATGATAGATTTTTTGAGAAAATTTCAGGCTGAAATTTATAAATACACAAAGCATCCCCATAGATCTTGATGGAAAGGCTTGAAATTAAAAAAATACTGTGAATTTTTTCCACCAGGGACCATTTTGGCAGTAGTTGATTTTGCAGAAAACTACACATTTATTCCACAAAAAGAAATTCAGAGTGAATACTATCATTCTTACCAAGTCTCCATGCTCGTCCATATTCTATAGGGACATGCTTAACAAAATGTTGATCATATAGATAGAACCGGTGAAAATTGACATGTTATTAAATAATATCACTTTTATATCAGTGACGATCATACAAATGATACATATTTTGTACAACACTATTTTGAAAATATTTATGACTCCTTGAAAAGTTGTGGAATAAAATTCAATGAAGATTGGATATGGTTAGATGGATGCGCAGGTCAATTCAAGTCTTCACGATCATTCTTTTGGTTGTGTCTTCTTCATATCAAAACCTCCATTAAACATTGTTGGAATTTCTTTGAGACTGGTCATGGAAAAGGATAATATGATGGTGTAGGGGCATGCATAAAATGAGCACTTCAAAGATATCAAATGGAACACTCTACAAACTGACTTGTATCAACTGAAGAAGTTGTTCAATGGTGCATCACTGCACTAAGCCATGAGACTAACCGATCAAGCGAAGTACGAAGGTACATTCAATTTAATTTTTATTGGATTTCTAATTTTAAACAGTACATTTATCACAATGATTATATTTTATGGTATTTTGATATCATATAAATATTCTTCTTTGAATTTTCCATATAGTTTTTTTTGGCATATTGGGGTCCAAGATGTAGATAGATTGATTGGAGATGGCATTGAAACAATAAAAGGGACTCGAAAATTGCATTCAATTAAAACAAAGTTGTCCACAATTGTGTTTGCATTGGATAAAAGCAAATATTCTTGTTTTTGTCATATTTTCATAGACAACACATAATCCAATGATGTTTGTGAAAAAAAAATGTATGTAAAATATTGACAACATACATAACTAAATACAAAGGGGAAAATGTCTGTTGCAATCTTTGAAGAAATGAAATAAGAGGAGACTACAATATCATCTGATGGTGATCAAGTTTCTGATCTTGTTAGAGAAGGTAACATTTCAATTCCTTTCAAATGATAGAGATCTAGAAATAGATAATAAAATCAAGTACACATGTCAATTTTAAAGTTAATTTTTCATGTTAATTATGATCTAAATTTAAATACATAAGTTTGTTTTATTGTGTAGGAGATGTTTTTGCTGAAATTGCACCTACTATTAATGATGAAAATGTGAAGTGTTATTTGATGCATTGCATTGAATGAAATATGAAATTATTAGAAAACTATGATGATCATGGGTTTACATATGACAGAGGCTCTATTATACCGAAAGGTTATTTTTTCAGACAAAATAATCAAAGTGGGGATTTTGTTTACTTTCAAGACTATGAAACTGATGTCAAGACTTGTCAATATAGTCACTTGGTGTGTGCAACACACATAAAGTTGATAGAAGTTCAATCAAAGAAAAAAAAGAAAATTAAGAAATGGAAAATGTCAAAATAAGATCATGAACATATCATTGAAGATGGCATTCCATTGGAATTTTTTTGATTGAACTGACCAAAAATTTCTTCTCTTTGGATTCATCTTTTAGAACTTCCAGAACTCAACTAAAAATTGAACCGCCCTTTTATTTTATCTGTACAAGTGTTTGCACATGTACATTGTTTTGGTACATTCACACGAGTAATTTATATGCGTGTACACATACACATGTCTATATTATCTGGTCTAAACAATTTCATACATTATCTGGTACAATTTGTCATAATGTCATTATTTCAAAATGTACATATCTGTGTACCTAGCATAGTTGATATAATGCAAATTTGAAGTTGCAAAATTTTGTTTTAGACACGTGTCTATTCAAATTAAATTATAATATTCATTCTTGTATGCAAAATGTGTGGTACGTGTTTTGTAATTTCCAGTTTACTATCAACTTAAAGTAACTTTTCTATGTGCATTAATGAAAAATGTTGTGTACTAGATATATATGTTCTAGAATGAAATTTTAAAATTTTATGATCATTTGACACATCTAAGAACACCTAGAATATTATGATTGTTTTTAGATATATACATCGATATGTATTTTACTTCAATCATTTTAACATATATTCAAACATGTACTTCAATCATTTTTATGTACATATAATCATGTGAATTTTTTTTTGTTTGTAACTTGGGCTAAACTATATTAAAAGCATGAAAAATTGTATGGAGGCAATGATAGAGATGGAAAGCAATGCTTAACCTATCCCTGCCTTGGTAGTCTTCAAAATAAACCAAGTTTAGGGTGCCTCAAAGGAGGAAACCAACCCCTTAATAGTGTCATCCAGTCTTGTAATACAAAATATCAGTGGCCCATATAAAAATAAAAGAGCTGAAGTATATCTTGAGGTGACAATCATGGAGTTCATTCATCTTCGTTCATCTCCTGGTCATCTTTCTCTATCAGGCACCCATATTCTCTAGAAATGGCTTACTCCTCATCTGTGGGCATTTGAGGAGGTTTCAAGGGGGTGGGATGGACAATGGGAGCGACTGGGTACTCCGCATCATAATCTCTAGTCCAAACACTATCCAAGTTCGTAACCCAAATGAGTATCTCCTCCATCATGGGCTCATAACCTCGAAGCGGGTTGGTTTTCCTAGGTAAAGGCTACACATATCATGGAATAGTGGATTTCCTACCTCTTCTACCCTTGGGCTTCTCCGGAGGCAAAACAGTATCCCCATGAATTTTATCAAACACTTGAGGAGCCATCACCTCATGGCTATCAGATGCAGAACCCTCGGTGGATTCCAATCGTTGGTCGCTGCCACGGTGAGAGTGTACCCCTAAAAACGCACATCCGTAGCCTACCTCTAATGGGTTTCTATCGCCGGCACCGGCCATGGTATGGCTTCGACCTATACATTTTATGATTTGTTTTAGATTTTAAAACATCGATATGTATTGTACTTAAATATCACCCGAATAATAGATGTACATCCTAAAATTATATAGCATTCTACACTTCATGTGCATCCCAACTTCATTTTATATTTAACAAATATAGTTGACAACTCTGCTTTTAAAAACAAAACATTATATCACAACATGTACATGCCAAATGTAATTCAACTATCCAAAATATGCACGTGTATACATGGTTTGTAATTCGAAATTTCCATCTAGAGAAATTCATTTTATATTTTTAACAAGTTTATAAAATGACAACTTGAATTTTAAAAACAAAACATTATATCGCAATCACATACCAAATGTAGATCAACCATCCAAAACTTGAGTTTTAAAAACAAAACCACAACATCTGATCATATGCCAAATGTAGTTCATTTATCCAAAATATACACGTGTATACATGGTTTGTAATTTGAAATTTCCATCTACAGAAATTCATTTTATATTTTTAACAAGTTTATAAAATTACAACTTGAATTTTAAAAACAAAACATTATATCACAGTGACATGCCAAATGTAGTTCAACCATCCAAAACTTGACTTTTAAAAACAAAACATTATATCACAACATGTCATCACATGCCAAATGTAGTTCAACTATCCAAAATATACACATGTATACATGGTTTGTAATTCGAAATTTCCATCTAGAGAGATTCATTTTATATTTTTAACAAGTTTATAAAATGACAACTTGAAATTTAAAAACAAAACATCATATCACAATCTCATGCCAAATGTAGTTCAACCATCCAAAATATACACATTGTGAAAATGTGATTTGAAATTTCCATCTAGAGATTCATTTTATATTTAACAAATAAAATGACAACTTGAGTTTTAAAAACAAAACATTATATCACAACATGAGATCACATGCCAAATGTAGTTGAACTATCCAATTTAAAAACAAAACATTATATCATAACATGAGGTCAGATGCCAAATGTAGTTGACCTATCCAATTTAAAAAGAAAACACTATATCACAACATGAGATCACATGCCAAATGTAGTTGAACTATCCAAAATATACACGTGTTTTGTAATTTGAAATTTCCATCTAGATTTGAATTTTATACTTAAAAAATAAAATGATAACTTGAGTTTTAAAAAAAAAAACATTATATCACAACATGTGATCACATGCCAAATGTAACTATCCAAAATTTAAAATCATTCTTGATAAAAGTAAATTTAGTTTAAAAATATATACAAACAGTAAAATATGTCCAAAATTTGTATCTCACATGAACAATAAAAGTAAATATATATATCTAGTTCAATGTACAGTGTTACAAGTATAAGTTATATAGAAAAGTAAATATGACTGCATAGATAAGACTATATATAAAAAAGTAAATTTAAGACTAGATCTATCAAATATAATGTTGCACACATGTGCATCATCCATCAAATACAGATGGATCTAGTGTCTCTGCCAACAAAGTCCTGATCCTCGTGCTATCCTATGAAGCATGGGGAACCTGTACACAATGTGTGCAAACATTAAAATTTAATGTTTTAAAATTGAATGAGAATATAAAACTTCATGTAAAAAAAAAAAAATGAAAAAAAAAAATCATGCAATACCTCATGTGGTTCCCTCTCCATTATGTTTTGTTGCTAGTCCATTAAAACTTCCTCCACAGGAACATTGTCCACAGTAAACTGTACAATATACATGTACAAGTATATATATATATATATTAAAAAATTTCAAATGAAAATGCATATATAAACTAATTTTCGATAATATTAAAAAAAAGATAGACAACTTGTTCAAATGGTTCAAATAGTGTGGATGTTCCTATCTCCATCATACACTCCATCACTAGAGTCCTTGAAGAAGGGAAATCATCTCCAAGAACCTAAAATTCAAAAATTTTAAATGTATAAAATAACTCAAGATCTAGATCTCAATTTATAATAAAATTTTTGAACTTCAATTTATAACTTATAACTTAAACATATTTAAGTGAAAATTTGAATACTTTGGATAGTGGATTGGGCATATCTCCTAAGGGTGGTTCCGAAAGTAAATCTTCAGAAACCTAAAATTTAAAAAATTTAAAACTATAAAATAACTCAAGATCTAGATTTCATTTTTTAATGGAACTTTTGAGCTGCAATATATAACTTAAAAACATATTTAAAAGTGAAAATTTGTTCATACTTGTGATGGCATATTTGGCACATCTTCCAAGGAAGAAGAAGGTACCTCCATCCCAAAAACATTGGACAGAATCAAAATCTATTAACATTTAATTATATATACATGTACATGTGTGCATAATTATTTTTTTAAAAAATATGCCATCATGTTTCGATATATATAATAATAGATAAAAAATAATTGTACATCATCATGTTTACTTAAAAAACACTAACATGTGCCAACATATCATCTTGATTGTGTGAACCAGAGGCTCCAACCGTGATATTAACATCTTCGTTCATCAAGCGTGAGAACTGCAAATGGTGTTAACATATATGATACATTTTTGTTATATTAATGTATACAAATAAATGTATGTATATATGTATTTATTAGAAATTGTACATGTGTTAAAATAATCACCCTAACCATTAACACATACCGATCTCGTGCCCTCTTTCTTATGAATAATTAGGTCCCGCCAACCATTACGACAATTATTTGCATATGTTCTGAGATCTTCAACACTCATGTTGTCTATCTCTTCATCTGTATGATACACAAAATTAGCACGTGTATTCTCTCGTGCTCTTTGTCGATTTAGAAAAACATTAACTCCACCCAGTCCACTCTGAACATTGTCAATGATGGCATCACTTACTTCTCGACTAATTTGATAAGTGACATCCATCTCTGACAGCAAAGTTTCGACACAAAGAGGTCAACTAACCAATGGTGGCTCAGGGCGAGGCAACTTAGCATCATGCTTAGCGCCCCTATAATCACACAATCGACCTTTTCCAAGACCAAAAAATTTAAAGGGAAGGTCATTATAATTCAGTTTCATTCCCAAAAATAATTCTGTATAAAATAATTTTGCAAAATAAAACGGAACCTCATCGTTCCATGGGAGTCTTCCATAGGCAGCAAGGTGTCTATCAAACAAATGGCCAGCTATATCAAGGTGCTTGAAATATTGCACCTTTAGCATCTTTCTTTTCAACCCTTTTTTGAAATTAAAAATAAACTTGGCCATTTTTGTTGTGACTCTTTATTTAACAACCTCCCATGTATCGAGACCCATCACTGTTTCCTTTTTTTTTCTTATCACTTCTACAAAAGTATCAGTGGTTGGCCCAAGACTTAGGTACACATCTACTAGTTCACCTTATTAGGGTCCTATAAATATAGGATTCATAATTTTGAATTGACTTTTGATAGTCTTGTAAAATATGTACATACCTTGCTTTCTGCAAGTTGTTTTCCCATATTTTGAAAAAATAAAAAAATAAAAGAAAAAAAAAGAGGGTAAAAAGTCCTAAAATAAAAATCAAAGGACTTGAAAAAATATAGACCCCAAAAAAGAAAAAAGATGAGAATAAGCCTTGAAAGTGAGTAAGTCCAAATGGCACTACTTTTTACTTTTCTGTAAAATAAATAATTATGGCAGAGTGTCAATAAATGCCATAATCCATGATGATTTAAACTGTTTAATCTTAACTTGTCATGTTTTCAATTTCTAGTTTTAGATAGTGAATAAAGATTTGTCAGACAATTTAATCCTGACAAATCAGTAGATAGGTAGATAATAATGAGGAGCTCAACATTTTAATCTGATCCCTTGGATGAAATAAGGTAGATCTAGATAGTTTATGCTTTAAAAGAATAAATGTTTCAAGGTTGCAAGCCTAAATGCACCTGCCAAATGAAGAAAAAATGTTAGAATAAGGCTGGGTAGGTAGAAAGCAATGGAGAAAGCATGTAATAAATGATTATTGGGCAAAATCACTAATTTCCCATCTCCCGTAAGTATTCAGTATTCTAAGCTATCAGTCAAACAGGCTTAGAGCATTTCTCTGACTTTTGTTGGGACCGGACCCAAGGCTTGATGACTAGCTAGTCGAAAATATTGAGTTCTTGTGTTAAATCTGCATTTATCATCATTCATCCTTCATTCATACATTTTAACCTCTTTTCATAAGTAAAGAGTCATTCTTACTTAATGAAGCATATAAACCCATCTAATTAACTTCCTTCATTCAGAAACATACAAAAACCCTCAAAAATATTTTATACTAAGTATTGGTGAAATGATAAAAAGACAAGCTTTGCTTTACTTTTACAATTTACCTAGTCATTTTATGTATTTTTGTGTGTATTCCATTCTCCTTTTCATATTAACTTTTAACTTAGTTTACTAAATCCTTAAAAAATACCTTATCCTACTTATTAATTCCATATTTTTAATTATCCCCAAAAACCCACTATTACTATGTTTTAGACCAAAGTTTATTACCCCTGTGCTAAATCAAAATCCCCAATAAAAACCCCTTTGATCTAAAATTATCGCTAAATAAATATCCCGCCCCTATGGTCATTAAAACCATTCAAAAAGGTTTAAACACTATATAATAATATAATACCGTTCTCAGACATTAAGTCCAAAGTTTTGAATCAAATTAATCATTTTTCATAAGGTTCAAAAAGCTTGGCCTGCCTTATACATATGACCCTGCACCTTTGTATTGGTTAAAAACATTATCCTATGTTTTAAAACCATTATCCCTCCTCCTTCGTATAATCCAATGCATACATAAACCCATCTCCGCATAATTTTATAACCCATGGTTTATTGAAATAACCTAAGGTTTATTTTAAATAAACTAACACCTCTCCCATATGCCTATCCCCGCTTCTATATATAAACCTTTACCCACAGCTAATCAAAAGATTTAAAGCCTATTTTAAACCGCCTGCATACACAATTTTCCCAGTCCCACCATTTCCTTTGGCCACACCTTCCAAGCCAATCTTGACCCTTCGCACTCGATTTCCAGATCCAACGGCCCAAAAGCAATATCGCGCGCAAAAAATAATCGTCCGCCCAAATGAAAAATGGATGCGAAATGGGCTGTTTTGACCATTTTTTTTGGTGATGTGTCGAGATTATATTGGATCGTGTTCATTTGGTTCTAAACCACTTACTGCCCAATTTTCACACGATAACCACTCTCCGGTTTCGTTTCAAATTCTGAAACCGCCTCTCGCCATTGACGAGACCTGCATTTAATGACAATTGTGGTGATTGAATCAAAAAATTAAAACCTTTGGTTAAGTTGTTTTTATGTTATCCGCGCATTTGCACTTTTATATAACTCTTCCTGAGCTTTGTTTAAAGCCATTTAAGCCCTGATTCTTAGTTTTTTCACCCAAAACCTTTGCAGTTATCAGAATTAAACATATGAAGACTGATTGAGAAGTTGTGCACCGCTCTAGACAAATTGTTGAAGCCTGAGTTTCAACTAAAAACCTCAGAAATCCGTTTCAAAGCCAGATACCTGCAAAAAGGTATTTTTCTCAAAATTGAAACCTATAAATCGAGTTTTAAACCGTCTTTAAGAGAACCAACCCATTTTTATTGAAGAATTCACTAAAAAAACTTCCCAAAAATACCAAAAAAAAGGCCAAACCCTGGAAAAAATTTCCCAGGAAACCTTGTTTTCTATTGCAAGCCTTTTTAAAGCCAAATTCCTCAAATTTCACAGTCTAAAGATCAAAATTAAGGATTTAAACGGCTAAAACCTATGAATTACCTTGAAAACCCATTTTTTCAATCAAACCGACTCAAAAAACCCTTGTTTTCTATGTTATGCCAGTTTTACATCCTCAAATTTACCTAGCTGGGCAAAAGGTCCAAAAGAAGCCATCCTTAACCTAAATTTCTCAATTTCCTCCCTGTTAAAAATCTCCCGCAAACAGTCTAATATTGCAGTAGTTACCCAAAATTCCTAAGAAACAGAGCACAAGCAGACCTTAAGGATCTAAAACACCTAAATTTGAGGGATCCAAAGCCCCTAAGCCTACCCCAGCCATCACTGTCAAATATGCTACAACAATAAACCCCCTTCAACCACTTGTGGTTGCTGCTGAAAACATTCCTTTGACTAATCTTGACTATAAAATTGCAGACCCTGTTATTGAGTTTAATTTGCTAGATATACACAACTAGTGTTATGAAAAATATCTAGACAAAGATGATATTCCAATTTGGGAAACCCATTTGCCGAAGTATATAGTCCCATTGACTCATCCTAGTAAAGAACTCATCAGAATTTGTCAAAAATACTATGAGCTAGATCAAAGGGCTATATTAAATGCAGAAAAAGAAATATTTTTTACCATTACAGCCCAGTCAATTAATCAAATGCTTCAATTACAACCTGATCCCCAGGCAGTCCCCTTGTCTATAGAGGAATTAACTCAACTATACCTTGGCATAGATTTCCCTAAAAGGTTCATGATCTTTCAAAATTTTATGTCTTCTCATGTTGACATTCCAAAGATAAATCCTCCATACTCCATCGCTAAATTTCCTAAAGGTTCTAGATAGATTATTTCTATGCTATCTTTTATCCTTGGATATTTTATAGATGAGTATACTGATGAATCTATTCTTGGTTTCTTGTCCACCATGTCTCCTGGTCAACCTCCAGTAGTCATCTTTGACTATGCTGGTTTCATAGCAGATACCATCCACTACCACTTGACTAAATTACCCACAAAAGGAGTTTTTAGATATTCATCTTATCTTTTCCATTTGTTTTTATTCTCTCAAGGAGACAAATTTCCAGTTTCTTTGCAAAAGATGGATGTAGAGGGAAAGCCCCTATCGATTATCTTTTGGACTTCATTACTGAGAAAAAAATCCAATGATTCCACTTATTCAGAGTTTTCAGAACTATTTTTGCATCCAGCAATGAGCATATTAAACAAATCAGAACAGCCTAGGATCAGTGAAGAAATGAAAAGAATATTGCAGCTTTCAAAGCAGAACAAAGTTGGAGATTGGTACCTCTATGAAAAACACACTAAATTAAGGATTTTTTGGTCAAACTTGTTACCTTACAAGTTTCCCAAGCATGTGTGTATGAGAATTTTTGCACTCGAATATCTTGGATAAATTCTCAATGCAGATTCAATTAACTTTATGGCAGCTAAAAAGAAGACCCAGTTTAAGTTAAAGAATCAAGTTGGGTCATTCATAATCAACCACAAAGATCCAGAAAAAGAAATAACAAAGAAATTATCAGATTTCGGATTTGATGATATTTTTCCATGGAATTATGATCCACAAGGGATCTTAAGAAAGCTAAGGGTGAAGTGTAAATTAACACCCTTTATCCATGAGTCCAAGCCTGAAATAGAAAAGTTTTCAATTCAAATTGAATGGAGTGAAAACACCTTGATAGAGACAGCAAGCCAAATAGGAACATCACCAACTTTGGAATTTGTCAAAAAGAGTCAGAGAAGAAGGAGGTTACATAGCAGAGACAACAACTGAGACCAAATTTAAAGTAATTTATAAAAAAATTCCTAAGCTCAGTTCAGTTGATAAGAAGAAAGTAACAATTGATATTGATGAGACAGATGCTCTAGTGACCAATGATGATATAGCAACAACCATAATCAATGGAACACTTATGGAAATTCAAAAGGAAACAACAGCCAATCAGAATGACACACAGATGATTGAGAAGCAACACAGCATGGAAGCCTATTCCTCACAGCCAGTTGAGGAAAAGGACTTGGACATCAAGGAAAGGTATAAGCTAATTAAGCAGAAGAATGAGGAGATAAAGACAGAAATATATTCTCAATTCCTGAAGCAAAAGCCTAGAAATCAGAATAGGTTATTATCAGCATTTGACTATTCCAGCAATAAAATGATGATGTCATTCTTACAGCCTACTACCTCAACACCCAAAAGAGTATCAGACTATAAAAAGGTGGACCTTGAGGTAGACACAGAATATTCATGAGCTGGACCAGATTGAGTTCCACAGACAGACCTTTGAAATGTTGTATTCTACAGTGGCAACCAAAGCAATGAGTACCAGTAAACTTCAAAATACCATACTTAATATGCAAGATCAAATGAAGATTGATAAAGTATCACTTTATGCCAAGGACCTAAGGATCAAAGCCTTAGAGGAACTAGTTTTACAGGTGGGATATGATCCCTCAAATGTCCAAGCAAAAGAACTATTAATCAAGAAAAAGAAAGAAGACATAGCAGCTTTGAGGAAAAAACTCAAGCTTCCTCAAAGTGAGTATCCACAAACAAAGGAAATCCTCCAGGATCAAAGTGAAAAAGAAGAAATGATGGAGCTCATACTTAAATTGACAGCACAAATCAAGGAGATGGAAACACAAATGGACCAGCTTGTCCAAGAGATAAAGATTGTAAAAGAGCCAGAAATTCCTACAATTCCTACAGTCATCCCAGTGATTACTACAGTAGTGCCCTCTACTTTAGGAGAGAAATTAGCACCAAAGGGCCCACTGGCAACTGCAGTGCCAGTGACTTCAGCCACCACTTCAGCTACAGACTCTTCTACTACAAATGTACAACACACAGATGAAGCCAGCCATATTATCAAAGCCATGGAAGAAATTTATTTAAAGACAGATGAAATAAACAGACTGAATAAGATGATTGAAAATATTGAGAGGGCAAATAAGATAGATGATATCAATGCCAAAACTCATGAGCAGAAAGTAATCAGATTGGGAGAGCAGCGTAAGAATTTACAAAAGGAATTGACTTTCACAGAGCTGATCTCATATATTAAAAATCATCTCTGGACTAACATAATTGAAGCCATTCATAATCAATGGCCTTCAATTCAGGTTATATATAAGCAGAAATAATTTCTATTAGCAACGCAAACAGAGATACAAAAGACAAAACAGGAGTTGACTGATAAGCCTGCACAGGCTTTAAAACTCATTACATTTTTAAATAGCAAGAATAGGGAGGAACTTGAAGAATTGAAAATATCAGATAGGACAAAGACAATCTTGAAAATCAAGAAGGTTGTCACTAAAAAGAGCTTAATGAACAATCTCGAAGAAAAGTGTGAAACAATGAACCTTGCCATAACTAGATTTATGGTAAAGTATACATATCTCAGACAAAAAGGCTTACCAGACATACATGTCTTCAATAAGAAACTTATGCCACAAAAGGACTATGACAACAAGATTAGGGAGTTTGCTAAAGAGCAAGTAAATAATCAGCTAGCACAAGGGACCCCTACAGGCAAAGTTTTACTTCAGTATTTTGAGGATTTATTCTTTCTACAGCATGAAATTAAGCACCTCTTTGTCATCAAGCCTACTTTTGCAAGATATACAGAGGCTGATGAAAACTTCAAGAAGTTGAAAAATGTCCAAATTCCAACAGCAGAAGAGTGGCAAAATTTCACAGATTTGATGTAAAGATAAAAGGTAAAAACAGTGAAAAGTTACCTAGAGATAGACAGTCAAAAGAAAGGTAAAATGAAAAGACAGTTTGCTGATGTTTTTTACTGCTAAAAAGATAATTTTACAGCAGTAAAACAGTAAAATTAATTGTTAAAGAGTATCGGTGTTAAAGAGCATCAGGTTAAAGAGTATCAGCATGAAAGAGTATCAGCGAAGGCAAGTCAAGTGCATAAAAATATCTAACAGCCAGCAAGCAGGACACATTGGCAGCTAAAAGCTCCTTGTTAGCAAAACAATTCTATTTATTTTGGATAAAAGAGGATAGCTTGCTAGTTTGTTAAGCAGCTATCCCTTTTATTATGTAATGATATTTTCTTTTTCCTAAAGTTATTCCTAGAACTCTTCTAGAATATTTGTAATACTTTTTGTATAAATACTTCAATTTCAGAAGTATTTTGGGTGAAATAAAATTGTTGGATTTACTATATACATTTTTTTTGAACATTGGAGGCTATTGTGTGTTTGAATTCGAAGTAGCAGATTGGACAAGCTGACTGGCATCATAATTTAGGATCCCTGTCATAAGCTAATGAGTGAAGTACTTCCCACTTGTCACTGTTTCCTTTTCTAATTTTCATGCATTCATTTTATGTTTGTTCTGTCTAAATGTGTAACTAGGAGTATTACTACAGGATTAGTCAAGTGCTCCCTGTCTTTAACTAGATGTCATTTTAATGTTTTCTTCTGATTTCCAGTGCAAGGAACCCTTAATTGCTCCTTCTCCTATTTGACCTCTGTCTTCTACTTCCATTTTCCAAATCAAAGGGTCCTTAAGTGCCCTTTATCCCAATCATACCATCTCACAAAAAACCACTTTCCCAAATATCTGAGGGTTATCTTTCTTGCCCTGAATATATTTGTACCATTTTGACCTTGATTTGTAGTGTTGCTAGCTTAATTTAGACTCCATAGCCCAATGGAAAAGTAGATTTCTCTCTATCTTACCTCCAAGTGATTTTTTCCCACCAAACCCTTTAAACCAAAACCAAATTGTACTTTCATAACTAGCCGAACATTTATAAATCAAACAAAGATAAATCTTAAAGAGAGAGCCCTCTCTGAACCCTAGGAAGGCCAGATCCTAGAGTTTGAAGTAGGTTTTTGGTTACCTCTAGAGTTCTTTGACTTAAATCCAAAATCCCACAACTTAAGAATTT
The DNA here is from genome assembly GCA_034641835.2 of Pinus albicaulis. Taxonomy (NCBI): domain Eukaryota; kingdom Viridiplantae; phylum Streptophyta; class Pinopsida; order Pinales; family Pinaceae; genus Pinus; species Pinus albicaulis. Next base: position 410,872,701 of record CM076570.1, on the reverse strand, counting down.
ACTAGAGTGATAACACGCCTAAAGGGTGAGTAACTATTTCCAAGCTTTCTCGACTCTCAGCAGGGGTTTTCAAAGACACAAGATCTCTCTTCAACTTTGTATGAAGATTTTGACACATTTGTAAGGTGCATTGTTGTATGTTTGATTCCCAAGGTATATCGAAAATTTCATACGGATAAGTCGTGGTTGATGTACAACCTTCTTCTTGAATAACGTGTTCTGTCCTACATATTTTTCGAGCAAAATTTTCACCCTTTGCATCAATATAAAAAAAAACTGTATATTAAAAAAATATGTAAACAAATTTGTACAAATTGAATGAAAATAATATTCAAATTGATGGCCACCTCGATATGGTTGGCTAGCATCTTGCCGACCCTGAGACTGTTGAGAACCAGAACGACCACCGATTGGTTTAGAACCAACACGACCATCCATTGATTGGCCTATGGGGGAATGCATATCACCACCATCACACAATTGGCCACCACCTATTGATGGGCCTTCAAGAGAAAGTGTACCACCACCAACCTCACACGACGAGAAGGAAGCTTCATAAAAAATTATGAATTTATAATCAATTCAAAAATACATTCATACATATAAATACATGTACATATGATTGATTAAATTGTGTTAATCATACCACAATTGCGTGAACCATGGCTATGATCCATTGATGGCGTAGACACCCTTGTCCTCCCTGTTGAGATTCAACAAGATGATGAGCTTAGTGAAAATTAGTCACCTTCACTAAGTGGGCCTGCAGGCTATTTTTAGCTGTAACTCTATTTTTAGACATGGTGATCATATTTCAGAAGTTGCAGGATGCTATTTTTGGATGGTTGGTCAAGTTGGAAAAATAGATGAAATTCTATTTTTAGAATATTGGGCAAAGTCTATTTATATATCGTCGATCTAAAAATAGAAGTGTCGATTATTATTAGGCCTTAATAATAATCAGACTCTAAATATCAATTATTCTCTTGGAGCACTTTATTTCAGTATACAGATTTGGAAAATCAGTGGGCTGAAGGAATTATGCAATTCCTAGGGTTTACTGGTGGTTCATGCATGGAGGACTCAGTTAGAACTGAAGTGGCAAAGTTATGACAGAGTTGGAAGAGTAGTTCATGGAGTTGTTATTCAGTTTAACTCAGTTATTGGAGTTAAACTCAATTGAGCTAGTTGTATCTAGTCTAACTGAATCATGCACTAGTGAGAGTGGAGTGAATTAATTAGTTAATTAATTCAAAAATAATGACTCATTAATCAACTGAAAAAATACAACAGTTAACTACAGTTCATGTCAGTTCCAGTGGAGACCCAGTGGAGAGATAGGTGAAAGGGCAAGATAGACTATCTGTTGTGACTATAGTGATGCATTGATTCCACCACACACACATTGGAGTCACCAATGAGGATTGCGTAGTGCAAGCAAGGTAGATTCGAATTCATTCAGGGGTCTTCTTCAGTAGGAATTGCACAATGGGGGCGAGCTATCAGGTGGCAAGAAATCAGTGCATGGATTTGCAGATTTCTTCATGTTAGTGTGTGACGATTGATTGTACTGAGAGCTTGATGTACTAAGCTTTGTATGATATTGTCACATGATCTCCATGATACATTATATATGATAGTTGGGGTTTTCAGCTTCAGGCTTTCATGTTAAACAACTGTGTTATGTGCGATTGTTTTTATTGCTTCATGTGTTTGCAATTGAGTTTTTAAATTTCCGCAAAAGATTAACAGTGCAAGGATTTTGTATTTAGCAAGAAGTTAAATATTATTAGATCAAGAGAATATAGATATATGCATGCATCTTGTATATAATTTCTACACTCCTAACTCCTAAAAAATTAAAAATAAAACTTATTAAAAACTAATTTAACTCACAAAATTGATAAAAAATCAATTCCATATGTACACACATGTATATATGGAGATAAGATTATATTTAAATACCATGAACATCCCTCGATCCATGATCCTCCTGTCTCGTAGAGGCATGGTATTCTATTAATCTTCGCCTTTCATCCTCCATGATATATATGGATATATCTATAGTAAACATTTACAATTATTTTTAAATTACTATTTAAAATAAATTCAAAAGATTTCAAAAAAATAATGTAATTTAGTACACAAATTATGTAAAACACAACTTTCAAATCACTAATTGATGTGTGAAACTCAATTTAAACAAAGATTTGTTGAAGTCCTCACATTTTAATTTTATAAAAATGTGAATTTCACCAAGTTGTGCTTTATATGGTGGGAGCACACTTGGTATATAATTGAAAAAAACACATGGTTATTAAAAATGACGCATTTATAAGTAAAAAACACACACATATCAAAGATATGTTACAATGTCCATCAATAAATTTTGAAAGAGAGCGTCTCAACACTAATTCATCTTTGAGAGATGAATCTTGAATTGGCATTGCCCCGTATAATACTAATCCATCTATTAATTCATCTTTGATAGATGAATCTTGAATTTCCATTACCCCACACAATAGATCACCAAACATCTTATTAACATTTTCACAATGTCTTATACTAAAAAATTGAAATTGGCTAACAATATTGTTTGCTTTTCCATGCAGTTGTTTTAGTCTCTCCTTCTTAACTTGGTACACGCCTTTCATCTGGTTGCGCACAAGTTCAGAATTGGTGAAAACTACAATTCCATTTGATCCATACTCCCTAGTTGTTGCCAAGTCTTATATCAATGCAATATAATATGCCTCGTTGTTTGTTGTTCTTCCCGGTATATTCATTTTCCTTTGGAGGACCCTGTTATTCATAATATTGCAAAGCACATATGTAATCATTGCTTTCCCTGGATTGGGATAGCAAGAAACATCTATGCATAATGTCCATTTTTCAACCATATTTAGTGGGTTTTTTTATCCCTGAAAAAATAAAATAAATAAATCAAAATAAAATTATATATATATATATATATATATATATATATATTAAATTAAAATTTATTGCAAATGCATGGGAGAAATGACATCTGCATAGTTTGCAAGTTTTCCTTAAAGTTTATGGGAGAAATCACATCTAGAAATGACATGCCTTAAAGTTTTTCTTGCCTAAAGTTTAAGGGAGAAATTACATGTACATGGTTTTCCTTAAAGTTTGCCTTATAGTTTATGGGAGAAATGACATAGAAATGAGAGATAAATGGCATATAAATGACATGCTTTAAAGTTTTCCTTAAATTTTATGGGAGAAATGACACATGTACATGGTTTGCCTTAAATTTTATGGGAAAATGACATAGAAATGACATGTACATGGTTCCAAAAACACTAGAAAATGCTAGAAATGACATGTACATGGGAGAAATGACATGTATGTACATAAACCCACCTTCGCGTTTTTACCTTCATTGTTCTTCCTGATATATTCATTTTCCTTAAATTTTTCCTTGAGTTTATGGGAGAAAGCCTTGAGTTTGTAGGGAAATGACACATGTACAAGGTTTCATTTTTACTTCGTTGTTCTTCCCGATATATTCATTTTCCTTAAATTTTGCCTTGAATTTATGGGAGAAAGCCTTGAGTTTGTGGGATAAATGACACATGTACATGGTTTTCCTTAAAGTTTTCCTTAGATTTTATTCATTTTCCTTAAATTTTTCCTTGAGTTTATGGGAGAAAGCCTTGAGTTTGTGGGAGAAATGACACATGAACATGGTTTGCCTTAAATTTTATGGGAGAAATGACATAGAACTGACATGTACATGGTTCCAAAAACACTAGCAAATGCCTTAAAGTTTATCATAGAAATGACATGTACATGGTTATCCTTAAATTTTGCCTTGATTTATGGGAGAAATGGGAGAAATGACATATATGTACATGATTTGTCTTAAATTTTGCCTTAAATTTTATGGGAGAAATGACATGTACATGGTTCCAAAAACACTAGAAAATGCCTTAAAGTTTATGTGAGAAATTGCATGTACATAAATGGATATTACAATAAAGAACTTCTATTAAGATTTGTTCCAGAGATTGACTGTAGGGGCATTTACTCGATATGTCACCTTTGAGAAAGGATGAGATCCAGAGGCTACCCGGCAATTTATAGACTCTGCTTTTAGAACTTGTAGAAGTTAACACTCAACAGACAGACTCAAATCCTATGGAAGTTCAGCCACTTTAGGTTCGGTTTTTAGGCCATAAAGTTTTATTTGAATTAATGGGAGAAAGCCTTGAGTTTGTGGGAGAAATGACACGTGCATGGTTTTCCTTAAAGTTTGCCTTAAATTTTATGGGGGAAATCACATCTAGAAATTACATGCCTTAAATTATTCCTTGCCTAGATTTTAAGGGAGAAATGTCATGTACATGGTTTGCCTTAAAGTTTTCCTTATAGTTTATGGGAGAAATGTCATTGCCCTATATTTTATGAGAGAAATGACATAGAAATGGCATGCCTTAAAGTTTGCCTAAAAGTTTATGGGAGAAATGACACATGTACATGGTTTGCCTTAAAGTGTGTGGGAGAAATGACATGTACATAGTTTGAAAAATTGTTTTATGAACTTACTAAAATTTATGGGAGAAATGGAAGAAATTAAATGTATGTACATGGTTTAACTTAAATTTTACTTTAAATTTTATGGGAGAAATGAAATAGAAATGACATGTACATGGTTCCAAAAACACTAGAAAATGCCTTAAAGTTTATGGGAGAAATGGCATGTATAGAAATGGATATTACAATGAAGAACTTCTATTTAGATCTGTTCCAAGGATTGACTGTAGGGGCATTTACTGGATATGTCACCTTTGAGAAAGGATGAGATCCAGAGGCTACCTAGCCCTTTACAGACTCTGCCTTTAGAACTTGTAGAAGTTAACACTCAACAGACAAACTCAAATCCTATGGAAGTTCAGCCACTTTAGGTTCAATTTTTAGGCCTTAAAGTTTTCCTTGAATTAATGGGAGAAAGCCTTGAGTTTGTGGGAGAAATTACATGTGCATGGTTTTCCTTAAATTTAATGGTAGAAATCACATCTAGAAAAGTTTGCCTTGCCTAGAGTTTAAGGGAGAAATGACATATACATGGTTTGCCTTAAATTTTTCCTTCTAGTTTATGGGAGAAATGACACAGAAATGACAGAAAAATGACATAGAAATGACATGCCTTAAATTTTCCCAAAAATTTTATGGGAGAAATGACACATGTACACGGTTTTCCTCAAAGTTTGCCTTAAAGTGGTGGTGTTTTGCACTTACTAAAACAAATAGTGGTAGTGGTTGATGAAGTTATGTCAAAAGTCACACCTTGATGAATTTGTGGGATAAATGACATGTACATGGTTTGCAAAATTATTTTATGCACTTACTAAAACAACTAGTGGTAGTGGTTTATGAATTTATGTCAAAAGTCACACCTTGATGAGTTTTTGGAAGAAATGGCATGTACATGGTTTGCAAAATTATTTTATGCACTTACTAAAACAACTAGTGGTAGTGGTTGATGAAGTTATGTCAAAAGTCACGCCTTGATGATTTTGTGGGAGAAATGACATGTACATGGTTTGCCTTAAAGTTTAGTTTGACTTAAAGTTTATGGGAGAAATCACATCTAGAAACCTTTACTTTAATAAGAAGTATGATTTATCACCTAACAGATTGTGTAATAATTTATAATAATGTCATTTTTGGCTTGTACTATCATTCATCCTTGATATGTACAAGAATTTTACAACTTGAACATCAACCTACACTATCATCATATCATTGTACATAATATAGATTAGTAATATCTATTACATCATAACACTCCACTTTTAACATTTTACAAGATTAGAAGCATCATGGAAGGTGTAAATTTAGGTACATTAATAAAAAATAGTTCTAGCATCAACATAAACCTATAGTAGAATTATGGTAAGAAGCCAAGGGTCTTCATTACTCGAATAAACCATTTCTATCAATCATTCCTATTAACATCATGCCTCCAAATGCAAAAATGATAAATAACTAGTGGTAGTGGTTGATGAAGTTATGTCAAAAGTCACACATACAACTACACTCTACATATAGGTATCATGCGTGATCAACCTTACCAATACTTCTCTAGCTTATCACCATTACTAATATGATGTCCTTTTTTTAGTATCACAAAATTGGTAAATAAAATTAAATAAAGTTGTCAAGATATATACATCTCACACATTTTATTAAATTTTAAATCAATAAAAATAAGAAAATCAGAATCCTAGACAAATCTTATCCAACCCTAGTATGCATATATCCACTCTAGATGTATGGAGGTTTGGTAAAAATTTCTTGAATCCCTAAGCAACAGAAAATTTCTCCTAATATGCAAGAGTCATTAGTTAAATCTTGAAAATCACTACAATGTTGATTGTGTTGTAGATATATATGTGGGTATTCTTCTATGCAAGAGTCATTAGTTAAATCTTGGCACTATAGTGCTACGGACTTAGTTGGAAGATTAATTATGAACAACTTATTCTTCCCTTTTCACCTAAGATGTATATAAAGTATTCGATTGAACTTCTGAGTTTTATTGGAGTATGTGTGCGGGTAGCATCCGTAGTTTCCCTTTCAATTTTACAAAAGTAAATATGGATTGCTGATTGAGGCTTTCTAATAAACAATAAACTAAGGTGTATATGAAGTATTCGATTGAACTTATGAGTTTTATTGGAGTAGATGCGCATGTAGCAGCTATAGTTGGCCTTTCAATTTTACAAAAGTAAACATGGATTGTTGATTGAGGCTTTCTAATGAACAATAGGCAATGGGCATCCAAGAATATGCTGCCATGATTATAGACACCTTAGATAACGTACTTAAAAATTAAGAAGCTCACTTGAAATTTGCAAAGAATGGTAAAGAAGCTTTTTTATTTTTTGATGACTGTTACAAAGGCAAGAACAAGAATGAATATTATGAAATGCATATATAATGAAGATGATCATAGATTTGCAAGTAATATCGTTGGCAGTGTCAGCTTCATATCAACACAACAAACTTTGTTGCACCATTTTTGAATATTGTCACAATGGAGGTGAGAAAATAATGCCACCATTTATGCAGGGATTACTATAAAATACCAACTACTTTTGCAGTAATTTTTTTTTGTTTCTACCATTTTAAGAAGGAAAGGTGCAAGAAAATATTAAATATTACAATAGGAATCAGAGACTAGTGATAAAGCTACAATTAAGAAAGAAGGTACTCAAGGTACAACATGAAGGAAAGGTGCAAGAAAATTTCAAATATTACAACAGGAAGCAGAGACCAGTGATAAAGCTACAATTAAGAAAGAAGGTACTCAAGGTACAACATGAGATATAAAGTCACACTTGATTTCCTTTACTCTTAACATCAAAGACAATGCTAAGAAATGTTTCCTTCGAAACAATTGGAGGGTGGACTATTTCAGAATTTGGGGTATATTTGGAAGGTCTAATCTATGCAAACATTTGAGGATATTGCATATAGCTAAAAACAATAAAATAACATTGTTTGGGTAGGTAAGTTTGTTGCGCTAATACATTTCTAAAAAGAAAATTGTATAGAAAAGGCACTAGAGCTAGATCTATAGATTGGACCACTGCCATGAGGCTTCTAATAGATCACACAGTTTAACACAGATATTGATTGGTGAAAGTAAGCACTTGCTAAAAACAGAGGTCAAGATGACGCATAGGAGGATTTTCGTCTACTTGGAAATTCGAAGATTACAAGACGACTAGGCCGCAACAACACGACGAGGCAGGAGATCGCCAAAGACGTCACAGAGGACATAGTTTACAAAACAACAGAGAAATAAAATTAAAACCTGCGAACAAAAAAATAGAGTAATAAAATTAAAACCAACAAAAAAATACACAAAAAATAAACAGATGACACAGAGCAACAGCATCAACTTTCTTACATCCTCGCGCAACAACTTTCTCACCTACTCACGCAACAGAAAATAGATGACACAACAAACAGATGAAACATCAAACAACAAACACAGATGCGAGACAGATTCTGTGACAACAGTAACGCAAAAACATATTTCTCACCTCCTCGCACAACAACAAACAGATGACACAACAAACAGCAAACACATATGCGAGGCAGATTCTGGGACAACGATAACAAGCCCGAAACCTCTTAAGGTTTGCGGATCGGTATATTTATAAGCCAAAGTTCGGTCGAATTATTTTAAAATTTCAGCCGAACTATTAGTTCGGTCGAACTTTGGTTGCCGGTTTTCCCATCTCCGACCAAAAATCAGTTTGCCCACGTCGTTAATACGTCGTCAATGTAAACGGCAGAATTAGTTCGACCAAACTAATTTTGAAACTTCGGCCAAACTTTCATACAGTTCAGCTGAAATGTTGGGAAAATGAATTTTCCGCCCGCGTTTCTCACAAAAGTGTAACCCACCTGCGCATTTTTACCCATCACTCATATAACTATATATAACATTTAGAGCTTGAAGAAATTGAAAAAAATACATCATCACTCATATAACTATATATAACATGAAGACTTGAAAAGTAAGTTACATTATTTTTCTCTATTATAATTGTAAATTTGTAATATATGATAAGTTATAATTCAAGAAAATATTATTTTATATTATTGTAATTATAATTATAATTTTTATGATTATTTAACGAGTTTAATTTTATTAAATAATGTAACAATTTTCATTAATTTGAATGTTATAATAAATGTTAAAAAAAAAACTATTAATATTGATATGATATAAAACAAACATAAATTCATCTGTTAATTTTAGATATATTGACTTTGAAAGGGATCAAAACTCTAAAGATGTAAGTCTTTTTTGAATTTGAAACTTTGAAAAAAAAACTTACATTTAGAGGTTTGATCCCTCTTGACACTTAATAATTCAAAGTAAGATGAATACAAATATGAATTATCATCTATAATTTAGAAGTATATATATATATATATATATATATATATATATATATATATATATATATATAAACACATACCTACATGCATATTAGTGAGACATTTTTCATATATATATCCACACACATACCTACATGCACATCAGTGAGTCATTTTTCATACATATATATAGAAAAAATATTTAAAAAGTTTTTTTATTTTTTTTGTAAGCTTAGTAGTACTCATTTTTCATTGATTTTAATAAACATAATACAGCCAGATATCACCAATTGGTGGCCTCAAATTTCCTTGAGCAGGAAACTGAGTCCGTTGGCCACCTGATGCCGTGGTATGCCATCCAAAAAAATAAGGTTTTTAGTCTGTCATACCAAGATAAGAAGGCCTGAATATTCACACATATACAATTTTAAACTTACCTACTATCAGGATTGCTTAACTATGGAAATGTAAATGCTAGCCGCATATAGATATAAACAAAAACTAACTGAATTCAACATCATGAGACTACTTTGCCTCCTCAGCCGAGGCAGATTCAACAGGTGTCGGATACTGAAACGAGGTGTTGGCATGTTTAGATGGCTTTGGCGATGCACGAGAGGTGGTATTCAATGCACTCAAGGCGTCCATCCTGCTTTCTCAGGTGAAACTTGATTTTATCAAACTCACTCCTGTAGTCTAGAAAGTCTTGGGCTAAGGTAACCAAAATCATAAATATGCTCCAAGGCTTTTCCAAGGATGCCCTTCATGGACCAACAGAGAAAAAACGTGTGCTTGAACTGTGTCACTCTACCTCGCGTCTGCCCCGGATCAGGGACAAGGCCCTTCCATTCCTCAGTATCCATTTAGGTTCCTTCCTATCTCTTTACACCAACTTCCCATTTTTCAAAGAGTTTTTGAATTTCTTTCATTGTATTTTCATGGTATGCCTTCGCTGCCTCCTTGATAATTTCCATAGTTGGCCTCCTGCCCCTTGGCTTGCTCGGAGTCGAGAAGAGTTGAGCTTCAACCTCTTCTCCCATATCTTTCTGGGCGCGGCCTCAAGCTGCTGGACTCTTTGAGCGGGCCATCGTCAGAATGTCCCCGACTAGATAGTTATTCACAATCTGAGCTGGAGAAATGGGCAGATACTTCCAACAGTCTCGGTTTCTTGGGATATTACCTGTCCGAGGAAGAAAACAAAACCGTAATTCTGGGAAATGCAAACGCCTTTCATTCCAAACATCATAATTCTCATGAAAATTTTGCCCCAGGGCATGCATCCAAACAATTCTCCGTTCCCCGACACTCTGAGGGCATGCACCCTTGTCAGGTTGAATTTACAGGTAGTCCCAGCACTATTCTTAAATTCTGAAACCCCCTAACCCTGTTAATCGTGCACGCCCAGGCTAGCCTTCCTATCACCTTTTGACCCACATCCTTCTGACAACAGCCCAACCCCACACCTGGTGCCAACCCACCCGAAGTATCACCCACCATCCAAGATTACAGAAATGGCTTAACTACCCACAGTCTCATCCCAGGTCGAAATCCGCCAATCGATCTCCACTCTCGTAGAGCCTTAGTGGCTTGTGGTGGAGTTACCATATAATACATCCAAAAGATCAGGTCTCGAGCCTCCAACCTGACCCTAGACCAAGGAGGAATGTCCCAACCCATCTCCATCCCATCATACTGATACCCCTCACCCCACTGACTTTCACTAAGACCCATGCAGGGGCCATGTCCCATTCCCTCACAAAGACAAAGACCCAAAAATAATCTGACCATCCCCAAGCAAGAGCCAAAACAGTTCAGCTCCCTACTGCTCAATAACAGCCTATTCAAGGTGACTTCACACCCTTATGCTCCCAAGGAGACCCTACTATCTGTAATAATAGAAAAATGGTATGAGAGACGAAGGGGAAACCATTAACATACCCAAAATTCTTTATTTCTGAAGGTCAATTGAGGTTGAACTTCCTGCTACTGCGCTTGCACCAGCATTCGTCTTCGTAACAATACCCCCACACCTTCCTCAACCCTGATTTTATCATAGTGTGCGGATCTCTGTCCCGCCACCTCACCTCACGGTGCATGTGTAAGGACAACCTTCCACCCTTGCCACTCATGTGGTGGGTGGCAGGTTTCAATTCCAATACTACTAACATAATTGTTGATGGGAGGGACGATCCACCTCTTTGCACCCCGATCGGGGGTATTAAAAATATTATTTTAAGTGTTAAGTTTTTATATGATTATTAGTTAAATTTAAACATAAAGTTATAAAATATCATATTTAGAAATATGAATAATCTTTTTTTAAATATATTTTTATATTTTTTAAAGAAATTGTTTATAATTTTTAATAATAAAAACAAAATTACAATATAATCCTTTAATTGAATTGAGCTAATTTATTATTTTTATTATTACTTTTAAAACATTTTTCTTTTATTAATTTTTAATTAAATTAACACTATATTTTATCAATATTTCCTTTTAATCAAATTATTAATTAATAAATTTAAAAATTTAAAGGATTTATTTAACATTTTTATCTTAATAAAAACAATTAGTAAAATGTTACTTAATTTCTAATATTTAATATTTTGTTTAATAATTTTCTTTTTATTTTCTACATCTTTACTTAATATATATTGAATAAAAATTACCTTCAAATAGAAAACGGAAAACACTATACATGATTATTATTTCTAATATTTAATATTTTGTGTATTTTATTTTCTGCAATTTTTTTAATATATATTAAAAAAAATTGCCTTGAAATAGAAAAGGGACACATATTAGTAAAACACTATACATGTACAACTAAAAAGGAAATTGAAATATGAAATTGAAATTTCAAATGTATGGATTCCAATTGTTTAAATTCTAGGGTGTATTATAATGAATCTGAAATGTTTGGCTCATTTCCACAGAAATTTTGTTGGATCAATGCTGTGAGAGCACCGATCATATTGTTGATGGGTCTGCCATCTGAATGGGATTCAACATCTCCATTTTCATCGTTGACAACCTCTTCTTCCATCTTTGCTATTAAAGCAGGAGAAGACTCTAGTTCCCACCATCTGGCCAGAGTTCCAGTGAAACATGGTATAAGAGTTTTACAAGCTTCTACCTCTGTTTTTCCCTCTATACACATTAGCTTGTACTTAGTTATCATCTGATCCAATACTTGTCTAATTTGGGCTGATGTCAAATTATCTATATTCCATTCTTTATGACTGGAGTCAAAGAATGTTTCTCTTTTTGGGATTTTACCAACTCCATTCAAATCTGGAGGGGAATACCTGGTATATTGGGCTTCTAGTGGCTCATACATTGGAAGGACTTGGTCTTCAGAATCAAGTTCTTTAAACAAAGAGGCAATGGTGACCCTGTATTTTGGAGATTCTGGAGAAAACTCTTTAGGCAGAAGATGAGGAAAACGTTCTATAGTTTTCTGGAGAGACACAGGCTTTCCTTTATGAAGAAAGGCTGAAGGAACTGGCTTATCTGATTTTTTCTTTTCAACTTTCTCAACTTTCTCAGACAAGTTAGAAATTAATTGTCGTGTAGAGATAGAATTTTCTATTATACAAGTCTCTACTTCATCAATCTTTTTTAATGACCGTAAACAAAAATCTTTTGAAACTGAGGCATTATATTGTGCAGAATTTAGAGCACTATTTACATCATTCATAGACACTTGGACTCTGTCTATCTGTTCTTTTACTGAGACAACTTTTGCCATATTCTTTTCTAGACCAGTAATGGCTGTGTTGGTCCAGTTCAATTGTTCGTTGGTTGTCTAGACTCTCCTTTCAATCCCTACAAGATTTTTCTTTTGGACAAGGGGATATGCATTTGTTGAATTTTTTCCTTCTCCTAGGACAATTCCTTTGAAAGGAGGAAAGCTGGTAGAAGTTTCAACTTTACTACCATCAACAGTTGTCCATGAATGACTAGAGGAAGATGCGGAGTCAGTCATCAAAACAGCATCTGACTTTTTATTATTTAGCCAAGAATAAAAAGAAATCCAAATGTTTCTTTCATTCATATAATCTTTCCATTGTGAGGCTAAATTTCTTTTCTCCTCTAAAGAATGTGAAGATCCAAAAGCATCAGCTTCTCGATGAGTATAGAGATCCCAATTTATCATCTGTTTCATCCATTTTTCAGGGATCATATGCTTATCACAACCATCCATTAAAGTGTAAAACTTCTGTATTTCAGGAACAGATGGTTTCTTTATATCTACTGGCAGATCTTTGAATCTGCACTTAGGAATCAATTTGTCTTTTTGACTATAGAACCCTACGCCATGTTTATCTCTTGGAGATTGCATGTTCATGAACATTTCTGTAAGTCTGGGATCTTCATCTTGTAGAGATGGAACTAGGTGCATCATGAGGACATGTTCGTCTTCATGAGGGAATGGTATATCAGAACATTTCGGATTTGGACATGGGGTGACTGATGTAGAAGGAGGAGCTTCACCCGTTCTAGGATTATGGTTCTGATGTCTAATGACCATTTCTGCAAGATGTTTGAGATTGACAGACTGATGGCATTGAGGACAGTCAACTCGGAGTGGCTGAAAATTTACAATTTGAGCAAATTCAAATAATGTTGTATGCTGACAGAAAGAATGTACAAGACTGGAGCAACTAGTATCAGAAACTTCAGGTGGTATATACAGTGGGGACTTTTTACATTCTGCCTCGATCCTTCTTCTATCAATAGTAGACCTTCTTGGAAAAGACAAGACGGCAGAGGACTGATTTTCAACAATATTTGCAGAAGTTATATTTTTGGCAGAGATGGGCTTTGGATTAGACACAACCCAATGTTCAGGAAAGGTGAGCTCTTCCCATTTGATGGCTTTGTGCTCAACTTTCTGATTTTTTGGATCTGTCATAACTATGACACTTGTTTTTGAATCTCTGTTGGGGGCGTGGAGGATGGCAGGAAATAAAGTACTAGTATGACGAAAAAAACCTCTAGTCTGTATGGCAATATTGTTTCTTTTCGCCTCATGTCAAATCCACAAGTTTGAATTTGCAACTGCAGAATATCAACCAATGTTTCATCATATACAGACACAGAGAAGTTGGGGTAACAGTCAAACCAGACTGGTCCATTTGACAGGGGTGCAAAAATACCTCCAATTAAGGAATCAGTGTACTTATTGTGTGTTAGATCTCGAACTGTGGCTAGCACATAAGTATCAAGACCCTGGTGGATCAAGGCATGGATTCCTACCCGAATACAACCAAGATATAGAAACTTGGTTCCTAGCTTTTGTGCTTCTGCTTGTAGTTTTTTAGGATCTAAGAGTGGGATGGTATGTACACAGTCAGAACTTCAATGGAACTTATGGATTCTTTAATCGTTATTCTAGTGGCAGCTTTAAGATGCCACACACCCAAATCTGCATAAACCTCAGATGCAGATATCTTTGGTAGAACCCATCGAGCTTGAGGCTCGGCTTCTTCATACAATAATTCTGACTCATTCATCACACGACTACTACTACTAGCAAACATGTCTTTGAGAGTATTTTGTTCAGCTTTTTCACTCTCCTCTAATTCTCTGAATGAGACCGACTTTCTAATTGAGTCCATTTTGATTTTATAAATAAAGAGAGTATGATTTAGGAACTGGCCTTTTTCACGAACTAGATCTCACACAGTCAATCTTGACTTCTAGCTCTGATACCAATTTTACAGCAGGGGCCTCTATCACAGGCTTGCTCTACAAACAGCTCAACAGGTTGGCTGGCTCCTCCTCTAATTCTCTGAAGACCAGACTGCTTGATGCTTATATGCAGTCCTCCAGTTCTTCCTCCACTTCTAAACCAGGTAAGAAGTCCCTTTTTCTTGATACTTCTTACGAAAATAATACCCGCAGTTATCTCCACCAATAATCTGACAGCAAAGCTCGTGCACTCACTTTGGGGGAGGTGAGTAGGGAGATACACTGCATGAAGACAGAAATTTCTGCACTAAAAGTTAAGATTGCAAATCTTGAAAAGGGAAAACAGGAAGAAGAAGCCCTTCCTGTCAGTGGTAGAAATACAAATTACACCCTGCATACTAATTTAATCAAGCCAAGAGAAGAAGAAGTTGAAATTGCAGAAGGTGTCTCTGATCCTCATTATGGCTTTAGAGAAATGCAATTGCTTGTTGTTCAGTATCAACAACATCATGTTGATATAAAAGTGTTTATAAAAGGAAAAATGTTTGAACTCACTGCATTGATTGATTCAGGATCAGACATTAATATTTTTTCCAAAACGGATGTTCCATCTCAATATTGGTCTACTGCAACTCGCAAGCTTATAGGGTTAGGCAAGATAACCCTTCATTATGAAGTACCTAAAGCTGCAGTTTGTTTTGACTCACATTGTATAAAACTAAAATTTGCAGTTGGTGATATACCAGTTGATTGTATTCTTGGCAATGTGTTTTTAGCAGCAGTTGAGCCTCATGGTTCAATGAGATTTCCTGACAAAAAGGCTGGATACTTCATTACTATGCCTACATCTGATAAGAAGGGAAAGAGGATAAATTTGAAATATAATTCTAATCCTTGTATTTCGACCATGGTGCAGGCCATGCAAGAGTTGCAGAAAGCATAAAAGATTTTGACAGAACTCAAAGAACACAAGAACATACTCAGCATTGAGAAACAATTGAGTTCTCCAGCAGTTCAGAGACAAATCTCTGAACTACAAAAATAATTTGAAGAGCAGTGTTGTTCCGAGGAACCAAATGTATTCTGGCACAGAAATCAGCATTGTGTTTAGCTACCCTATAAGGAAGGATACCAGGGTAAGCCTTGCAATTCCAGAGCCATCCCGATGAACAAAGAATATAGAAGGCTCTGTGAAAAAGAGATAAGTCAGCTTCTTGACAGAAAGCTGATAAGGGAGTCTAGTAGCCCTTGGAACTGCTATGGCTTCTATGTTAACAAGAGAAGTGAACAGATTAGAGGGATACCAAGATTGGTAATAAACTATAAACCTCTAAATACTGTGCTGGCTTATGATACCTACCCCATTCCTCACAAAGGAGATCTGCTGAGTAGAATCGTTGGAGCCAAAATCTTTTCCAAGTTTGATCTCAAATCAGGATTCTGGCAAGTGGCCATTGCAGAGAAAGACAAGTTCAAAACAGCTTTCAGTGTCCCTGCTGGTCATTACGAATGGAATGTAATGCCTTTCGGCCTTAAGCATGCGCCATCCAAGTTCCAAAAGGTGATGGATTCAGTTTTTAAACTGTATGTTGATTGGTTGTTGGTTTATATAGATGATATCCTGATTTTCTCTAAAAATATTCAAGAACATTTTAGACATTTAAAGATTTTTATGAGATTGATCAAGCAGAATGGTTTGGTTTTGAGCAAAAAGAAAATGGAACTTTTCCAAACCAAAATTAAATTCCTTGGGCACACCATTGAAAATGGTCAGATTGCTTTACAATCTCACGCCTTAGAATTTGCAGATAAGTTTCCTGATGAGATTACTGATAAGACACAACTGCAAAGATTCTTAGGTTGCCTTAACTATGTAAAAAAAAATTATCCTGCATGTGCCATAGATAGATCTCTGCTCAATCAGAGATTAAGAAAAAATCCTCAACCTTGGACAGAAGAACATTCTGAAGCAGTCCGGCAGATCAAGGCTAAGGTCCGAAATCTTCCTATTCTCTATGTTGCAGAAGATGCATTTTTTAAAATTGTTGAATCTGACGCCGGCAACATAGGTTGGGGAGGTATTATAAAATAGAATCCAAATGAAAAGAGCAAGAAAAAGGAAGAAAAAGTAGTTCAGTATGCTTCTGGTGTTTTGAGTAAAGCAGAAAGGAATTACTCCACAATAGAATAGGAGGTAAAAGCTGCTTGGAACTATATTTGTAAATTCTCTATTCATTTGACTAATAAGTTCTTTTTGCTAAGAACAGATGCACAAGCCTTAGCAAAGGTCTTAACCAAAACAATTAAAAATCCAGAAGATGCCAAGTTTGCAAGATGGCAAGCTCTATTCACCAACTTTGATTTCAAAGTTGAGCACATCAAAGGCATTGAAAATTCCCTGCCTGATTTTCTTAGCAGAGAACATCTCCAGCAACAAGAACAGCAACATCAAGAACAATATGATGACTCAGAGGAAGAAAAATAAGCACATGTAATGGTCATTATTACAGAATGGGATCAAGCCCATCAAAGAGAAACGCTCAGATCTACATCTGATGATGAATCATGGGCAGTTTACAAAGAAAAGTGGAGACCGACATGGCAACTCCGCAACACAAAAGTACTAGATGCAGATTTGCAGAGTCACTCAGATATATTGCATCTCATACCAGAGAGAAGAGTACATCCGAAAGGAAGCAGATGGATACATGACATGATGTATTCCTCCAGTATGATTGCTTCGCATGAAGCAGAAAGATCCCTCTCCGAAGATTTTTGTGATCTTACTGTCATATGTACTGGTGGCAGTGATAGAAAAAAAATCTATTACAAGTCATATGCCATAAACAGGACAGGGTGGCCAGGACATAATTGGTCAGAACACTTCAAAATGTGGCCAGGTAACAACCCTGACTTAATTTTCCTGACACTGTGTATAATTTTGCAGGTTATAAAAGGCATTGGTGGAACTTGATGAGTAAAAATGGTCGACATGAGACCCATTACACCAAATTGAAGTGTGGTTCCACATGGATAAACCAACACAGCTTACAACCGCCCTGGATGCATGACTGGTGGTTTGATTATGGATTAAGTGCTTACAGTATGGATCCATATTATTATGAATCCTATTTCCAGAGCCGATGCAATCAATTTTTAGAAAGCAGTATAGGAGAATGTTTTCATTATCCTTGCCAAATTGTAGGAGAGCTAGGACAATTGGAATACAAACTAATAAATTCCGTCCTAGAATCTCACATGAAGATGCATCATCAATGGTTGGTGTTAACAAAAATTAAACACCAAATAATCTTAAACAAGCCAATGATTGTACGCCGGATTTACACAAAAGCTTGGGATGATAATATCTACCCAAGATTGAGATTTCCAGGCATCAAAATCCTGGATGATAATAATGAAGCCAGTAAAAGTGGTTCACGAGAGCTCCACTAAAAACAAAATCATTCTCTGTGTAATGATACCCAGTCACAGGTTTACAGTGACAGGTCTTTTCCCAAGGGCTTTTCACTTGTTCGAAAAAGCATCCTCCGTGTAGATAATGATGTATGTTTCCTCGTGGGCCTTGTACATAAAAGGTATCCACAGTGTATTCCACACACTTCACAAGTTAGTGTCGGACGGATGAATCTCGGTGCGGATGTCACTTCGGTGTTACCCGAAATCCATGATTCTCCTCCACGTGTTAATAATCCACCGGACCGATTTAAATGTTTGTCCCCCCCCCCGCCCCCATTTTCCTATAAAATAGGGGAAGGCTCATTCATTTGGGCATCTGGAGTTGGAGAGTTTGGAGTCTTTTTGTGTGTTGAGTCTAAGTCGAGCCGAAGCTCCCTGCTCTGCATCTGCGCAAATACTCGCAATCTGCTTGCATCACGGTGCTAAGACTCAAAGTCCATTAGGTGATCAGAGAAGCCTGCGTGTCTATGTGCTCAGCATAGGAAAGAACCTAAAGTGGCCTGATCAATAGATCGAGTCGAGTCTATATATTGTCTGTGTGTTGTGTTCAAAGAATTCTGAGACAGAGCCTGCATGTTGGCCAGATAGCCTCTAGTATTTCTCACTCATTTATTGAGTAGCTATAAGTCTGGTAAATGCCACTGCAGTCAATATCTGGACTGAGATCTTAAGTCCTGAATTCTGTAAGAAAACTCTGATGTAATATTTTCTGAAAAATCAATAAAGAGAGAAAGTTTTCATGTTCCGCATATCTTAAGAACTGTAACTCTGAGCTTTATGAATGTCCACTGAGGTAGTATTGTTTTCTTAGAAAGTGCGTCGAAAGTTCGCCATAGGTTCGCGAATTCACAGAGGGACACGAAGTAGGCCAGAAAAGGCGAATGGAAGCCGCAGATAGAGCTGAAAGAAGCGTGAAAGTGATAGTAGGTTCGTGTATGGGTTCGCATAGGGATTTCTAAGAAACAAGAAGAGACTCAGTGAGCCAGCCAGCCTGTTGAGCTGTTTGCAGAGCAAGCCTTTGTATAGAACAAAGTGTATTTAATGAATAAATTTTATTAAATAATTGATATTTTATTTATTTAAAAAATAGTTTTGTGTTTTTGTATGGATAAAAAATTTGATAATAGAGGTAAAAAATACCTCATCATATTTTCATTGGCGTTTAGAAACACAAGAGACAATCATAATCATAATACTTTTATGATTTAAAGATCAAGGCTAGAGATGGTCTATCTTTTTGCCTTACTGTTCTAATAATAAATACAAACAATATTCCGCATGGAAGGTCATTAGCTACAATTAACAAGAAAGAAAAACCTGCCCCAAAAACACTTATAAGATATGAAAAAAACATCGATATTGGAGTACTGATAAAAAATTGGTGACTGAAGAGCCACCTCTGTCCCTAACACAACACCAAAGATAATGAAAAGACATCATAAGAACCCAACGAAGTAGGCCCATAACCACCATAGTCATTCACAATACACATAGGTGCCACGTCTGACCATAACCATATAACAAAATTTATAAAGGAAATAAAACAGTCTATTAAAGCATGCCAAAGTCATCATGAAAAAACATGGAGCCACAATCAACCTATGTTGCCATAATCTATAGACCAAAAGGATAACAAGTACCATACATACAACAAAAGCTAGAAGCACTAGGAAATCACCAAATTGCACACCCATCATCCATGCTCACTGGTCATTTCAGAAGATGAGATATTTGTTGGAACCCTCGTGCTAGACCCAGGATGATCCATCAAGCCCCCATTGAGTAATAGGAAATATGGCTCTCCACATGTGCCATACGGGAGTCAATCCTATCCAGGAAAAACCTCTGATTCCTGACCATCCTGTTGACATCCCCCACTGAAGAAAATCTATTGTATTTCTCCACTTGTTTTTCCCTAAATACCAAACCCAACAAGGTCTTCATTTTCCAATGAAGACCCATCAAGTTTAGATATTGGTTCCTACTACCCCTAGTGTGCCTAGGGTCTGGAACCCAAACTCACATGTCCTCTAGAAGCTATGAATCCAAAATTGATTGCCTTTCCTCTCATTCTTTGGAACCAATCTTACATATTTCCTTACCAATATCAGGCATAACTTCATTGAAATATTTGGTCATTGAGTCATAGGCAAAGAGTCTTGCCCCTGATTTCCATGGCTGAGCCCTACCCCCTCCTCGCATTCTACACCCTGTTCTTTGTCTAAGTGACATCACACAGTCTCAGGGAGGAGACTTATTGTCACTACAATGATTGCCTCTACTTGCAAAAGAACAAATTAACGAACTTAACCCACCTTCTACAATATCAGGGAACTAGTAGACAAACTCGTCACGATAACACCAAAAAAAAGACTTAGCCTTAAACAAGGACCAACCAGAAAGGGTAGAGGACGATTCTTCTCAACTAAGGCACCTTCACCCTTGACCATCAAACAAGAAAGGAACAACAATAGGAATAGAATAATTCGACACCCAGGAGAGTGCAACCAGACACCAAATTTTTTCAACCAACACTTAAATTTCCAAGAAAATAAACCAACACAGGTATACCTTCACAATTCCTTCCAAATACGACTTGCAAACCCCACCTTAAACTGAGAAAAGAGGTCCCCAGACAAACCATGATTCCAAATTAAACGAGCACTCCCAACAATATCCAAAGAGCAAAGATTAAGATTCATACATAGTAAATTATACTCAAAAAAATTATACCTTAACCCTCCCATACGCCTACAAAGGGGAACCAATAAACACATAGATGAGACCTCAGAAAGCATGATACACTTAAAATTCGATGACCCCAACAGGCTCTATAGAGTGGAGTCTTCCACCAGCCACAAATAATATTAGGCTTCCCAAATGCCCCAAACAACCACACACCATTTACACAGAACAACATGAATTCCTAGCCCACCATAAAAAATCATCACTACCCACATCACCAGGATTCTCACGCACACAAATTGCATAGAAAAATATCTCCAATTCGCTAAGGATCTTACCTCAACTCCTTTCTCCTCACTGAAAATAAACTTGATGTCCATCGAAACCCATAAATAAACCACAAGCTGATTGTAACAATGCATGCTCATGCATGCGAAGGCAGGTCGTGTCCTCCCTCGTTAATGTTTATTACATACTTGGTAGTAATGGGCACATTTCCCAAAGTCCCAATTCCATCTACCATTAAACCCCATTAGGGATATCATATATATATATATATATATATATATATATATATATATATATATATATATATATATATGTCCCTATATTACTAGTGTAGTCCCTTATTGTTTTTAGTGTAGCCCCCTTATTGTTATTGTTGTACCCCCGTAACCCCAATATTTTTATTATTGTGCCCTTACATTATTATTGTCAGGTCAACTAGGATTATATTGTAACCCCGTGGACTCTGATATATAGAAGGAGGTTTTGTCATTTGTATCATCCAAGAATTATTCATTTATGTAATGTAAAGGAGGTTTCCCCCTCGAAGTGGCTTATTTCTAAGGCATTTATCTCTCTTTTCTTCTATTTTTGGAGCTTGTTTCATAACATTTGGTATCAGAGCTTTGGATTCTCGGGTTTCACTGCTCCAAACAGGTCATCGTGCAATTTTCGCTATAACGTTTTTTCTACGAAGGTTCAGAAGCTGAAATTTTTATCACGCGAAGCCAAAATCCTAAGGACCTTCATGTAAAATTTCAAATCTTGGTTCGCAATATTTTCGGAGATATGATCTGTGGAAGTTATATTTTTTCAGGCTTCTGAATTTCATCTCAAAGAGGTGACTGTGGGAAAATCGTCATAACTCTCTCTCTGAGGATCGGATTTCAATTCTGTATAAATTGGCCACAAGTACATAGACAATAGTTTCCTGTGTATCAATTTCAGAGCCGAAGGAGCAAACAGTGACACGGGGAATGTCGTACAAGTTTTCTCTATTGTACCAATCCATAATTAGGTCATTGTGGGATATTGGGCATAATTTTTCCTTGAAGACTCAAAATCAGGTTAGACCTCTGGCATTCGAAAGAAGATTCATAGGGCTAATACAAGACCGAATTTCAAATATCGAGGATCCGAAATCACAAGGATAATTCAGTTTCAATATCGAGCTCCTCAAAATCAAGAAAAAGGTGTGTATTTTTTTTTAATTGGATAAGTCTTGTTTGAAAAACCAGTTTGAATTGATTCCAAGGGAATATTGTAGAATATATATCAGTATTGGGTTCTAAAATTCCCCCTAAAAAGAATTCAACACCTATTTATTCTTCAGAAGGCTCTACTATGACTCATGAAGATGAAGAAGTGCAACATGACATATCAAAATTACAAGAGAAAGTGCACCAAATTTCGCTCTCGCAAAGAGCAACAAAAAATGAAATGGAAGTTTTGAATAAAGGCGTGGAAGCTAAGATGGATGGTTTGAAGAATGGCATGAATGGCATGGAAGCTGGCATGGAAGCTAAGATGGATGACATGGAAGATAAGATCAATGAAAAAATGGAAAACATGAAGAATGATCTAAAAGCAGACATGGAAGGTTTGACAAAGTTTATACAAGAAATGTTTCCTAATGGCGAAAATATAGTAGAGGAAACTCATGATGAGAACAAAATAAATGTTAACCGTGATTTCATAAACTCTGATTTTGGATGGAAGACCCACCATACTCCAAAGATCGATATGAGGAAGTTTGATGGCAAGGATCCTGTAACGTGGATACTACAGATGGAGCAATATTTTGATCTCAATAATGTGCAAAACATACAAAAGGTACGAATTGCAACCTTATATTTAGAAAAAAATACATTTGTATGGTATCAATGCCTTTATTGTCACTTGGTCAATTTTTACAGAGGAAATGATAGCACATTATGAGGATACAAAGAGCAACACCTTTTTTAGCCAATTGATAAATCTTAAACAAAAGGGCTTAGTGGTGGAGCACATTGAGGATTTCCAAAAATTGAATATAAGGGTAACTGCTATTCCAGAGGAACACAGGATTGATTTCTTCATAGGGACTTTAAAATATAACATCCAACATCAGGTTCACGTTTTGGAACTTGATTCCTTGGAGAAGGCATTCAGGTTGGTAAGAAAAATTGAATGTAAAATTATGGTGACAAGGAAGCCTACCACTCACATCTATAAATATGGAAGTGTTGCTACTCCTAGACTTCCACAACCTACAAGTTTCACACCACAAAAATTGGAACATAAAAGAGCAAAAGGGCTTTGCTACAGTTGTGATAGCAAATACACTAAAGGTCATAAGTGTGCCGAGAAGAAATTATTTTACATAGATTGTGAAGAGGAGGAAGGAAATGAACAAGAACTTCAAATGAAGAGGATATACACCAGGAACCAACCCTAGAAGAAGAATAAATGAGTCTGACCATATCGTGTAATGCATTGGTAGGAATTACCACTTCTCAAACTCTCAAGATAGAAAGACATATCAAGAAGAAAAAGATAATAGTGTTGACTGATTCGGTTAGTACCCATAATTTTATTCATTGTAAGGTAGCCAAGGAATTGAATTGTTTCCTATACATAGCACGAGAATGTCAAGTGAAGGTTGCAAATGGAGGAACTATAAATTTCTCTCGAAAATGCCATAATATCAAGCTAACCATGAGGGAATATGTATTTAATAATAGTCCAATTCTTTCCATTCCAATGGGAGGTGTTGATGTTGTACTAGGAGTACAATGGCTACAATCTTTGGGGATGGTAGCTTTTAATTTTCAAGAACTTTTCTTGAAGTTTTTTTCGGAAGGAAAGGAAGTTGAATTACGGGGTATCGCAGGGAAGCATGGAAAGATAATAAGCTCTAATGTCATGACAAAACTTCTGAAGAAATAACAACGAGGCATGATTGTAAAATTATGCTCGCTAGAAGTTCCAACATCAAAATCATCTATTTCTCCAGATCTCCAAAAAGTCTTGGACAATCATTCCAAGGTGTTTGAAAATCCCAAAGGACTCCCACCTATTCATGATCATGATCATGTTATTCATTTGATTCGAGGAAGTGTTCCTCCAAACATCAGGCCTTATATATATCCTTATGTCCAAAAGAGCGAAATTAAACGTATGATTGCAGAAATGTTAGAGGCTGGTATAATTAGAGTTAGTCAAAGTTCTTTCTCTGCTCCAGAAGTATTGGTGCACAAGAAGGATGGATCATGGCGCATGTGTCCGAATTATAGGGAGCTCAATAAGCTCACTATTAAAGATAAATTTCCCATTCCTGTGATTGATGAATTATTGGATAGATTACATGGAGAAATGTATTTTTACCAAGTTGGATTTTCATTTAGGATATCATCAAATTAGAATGAAGACTGAAGATATTCTGAAAACAGCATTTCGAACTCATAAGGGTCATTGTGAATTTTTGGGCATGCCTTTTGGCCTTACTAATGCACCTTCTACATTTCAAGGGTTGATGAATTCCATTTTAAAACCCTTCCTTAGAAAATTTGTGCTAGTATTTTTTGATGATATACTAATCTACAACATGTCTTGGAAGGATCATGTTCAACATGTTGATAGGGTGCTCAAACTATTGGAGGAGAAATAATTATATGCAAAAACATCCAAATATTTCTTTGGAGTACAAGAGGTGGAATATCTGGGTCATATTGTATCTCACGAGGGTGTTAAGGTAAACCCTAAAAAATTTAAATCCATTAAGGAATGGAAAGTCCCCACAACCATAAAGAATTTGCGAGGATTTCTCGGTTAACAAGGTATTATCGCAAGTTTGTCAAGAATTATGGGAGAATAACAGTACCTCTAACAACATTATTGAAGAAAGATGATTTTTCATGGACTCCCGAAGAAACTATGGCCTTTGAACATCTTAAAGAGGAAATGTGCCTAGCACCGTTCTTAGCTATGCCAGACTTCACAAAAACCTTTATTGTGGAATGTGATGCCTCAGGAAATGGAATTGGTGTTGTTTTAATGCAAGAAGGAAGACCCATTTCTTTTGAAATTCATCCAATCAAAGGAAAGTATTTACAGAAACCTATTTATGAGAAGGAAATGTTAGCAATACTGCATGCACTAAAGAAATGGAGAACTTACCTAATGGGAAGACACTTCAAAGTAAAAACTGATCATGATAGTCTTAAACACTTTTTGGAACAAAGACTATCTTCAGAAGAGCAGCAAAAATGGGTCACAAAGATGTTGGGTTATGACTTTGAAATAATCTACAAAAAAGGAAAGCTTAATGTTGTTGCGGATGCACTCTCAAGAAATAATGAAGAGGTGGAAGCATTGCTTTGTGCCATTTCTATTATCCAACCAGATTGGATAACTGAAGCAAGAGATGAATGGAAGAAGGACAAAGATGTATGGACACTCATCCAAAATTTGCAGCAAGATCCTAGTACATCTGATACATTTAGTTGGAAAAACGATTCCTTATGGTACAAAGATCGCTTATATCTTTGTAATAATTCCCATCTAAAACAAAAGATTCTTCTGGAATTGCACACTTCTCCTTTAGGAGGACACTCAGGATTTTTAAAAACTTACCACAGGGTGAAGAAAGAATTTTTTTGGGATGGCCTTAAATCTGATGTTCAAAAGTTTGTGGTGGAATGTTTGGTTTGCCAGTAGAAGAAAGTGGAGACAATTAAGACCCCAGGACTTCTACAACATTTATCCATTCCAAGTCAACGTTGGGAGGAGATTTCAATGGATTTTATCACAGGTTTACCTAAGTCCGAAGGAAAGAGTGTCATCATGGTGGTAGTTGATAGACTTACCAAGTATGCACACTTTTGTGTATTATCTCATCCATTTAAAGCAAGTACAGTTGCTACTACATTTATGGATAAAATTCAAAAGCTACATGGAAGCCCAAGGGTTATTGTGAGCGACAGAGATCCCATTTTTACTGGAAATTTTTGGACGGAGTTATTTTCTTGTTTGGGTACTCAATTAGCTCATAGCTCATCTTATCATCCTCCATCTGATGGTCAAACTGAGATAGTAAATAAATGTTTGGAAGGATATCTTCGTTGTTTTGTATCTGATAAACAAACACAATGGGTCAAGTAGTTACCTCTCGCTGAATGGTGGTATAACACTTCCTTCCATACTGCAGCAAAAATGACCCCATTTATGGCACTTTATGGATATCATCCACCGTCCATCACATCATATTTAAGATAAAATTCTAAGGTTCAAGCAGTGGAAGATCACATCTAGCATCAACAATAATTTCTCCAACTCTTAAAGGATAACCTAAATTTGGCACAAAATCGAATGAAACAACAAGTAAATCAACATCCCAGCGAGAGAAGTTTTGATGTAGGAGACTGGGTATTTTTACGGCTACAACCATGCAAGCAAATGTCCCTCAAGCAAGCTAAGAAGTATAATAAATTATCTCCAAATTACTATGGTCCTTACAAGGTGTTGCAAAATATTGGTACCATGGCATACAAATTGGAGCTTCATGCTTCTTCGTGAGTTCATCCAGTTTTCCATGTTTCATGCTTAAATAAGGTTATAGGTGAAAAACATCCAGTTCAAACAATATTGTCGAAACGTGGTGAGGAAGGAAAAATCATATTGGAACCTGAAGCAGTCATGGAAACAAGAACTCGATAACTACGAAATCGATCAATTTCAGAGTATCTCATCAAGTGGAAGAACTTACCCACTGAAGATTCTAAATGGGAGGATGAGAATTTTATACAGAAGAACCCAGAGCTACTCAAGTGGTGAGGAAAACACTTTTTTGAATGAGAGGAGCATGTTAGGTCCCTATATTACTAGTGTAGTCCCTTATTGTTGTTAGTGTAGCCCCCTTATTGTTATTTTTGTACCCCTGTAACCCCAATATTGTTATTATTGTGCGCTTACATTATTATTGTTAGGTCGGCTAGGATTATATTGTGACCCCATGGACTCCTATATATAGAAGGAGCTTTTTTCATTTGTATCATCCAATAATTCTTCATTTATGTAATGTATTGGGGGAGGCAAAGGATGTATTGACATCAATGGTTGCCAATGCTAACTATTTCAGTTTAGTAATTATGACTATAGGACTCTACATCACACAATTGATGTTCAATTATGTCTAGTACATTGCCTTATTTGGGGTCATCACTTGTTTTCATGGGTTGTATTGGTTGGGTAGAAAATAAACACGTTGGTATGATTTCTCTCTCATTTGCAGTTTATCTTATACATAATGATCCCCTTACTTATTGTATCATTGGTTTGTGTGATAAATGTTGATTTTTATGGTGTCTTCTATACAAATAATTAATTTTAATTATTTTGACTTTTCCACATTCTTATTTATTACTCATTATTCCATCATTAAGAAATTATACAAAAGACATCAACAATATATGATATTCGAATTATGAAGAGACAACCACACAAAGAACACAAGATTTTAGCATGGGAAAACCCACACGAGGAAAAGCCCAACAATCCTTCCTTATAGAATAAATTCAACAAGAGACATCAAATTCATAGAAAAACTAAAAAACCTAGAAGCAATATGACAATCCACCAAGAGCCAAGCCAACCCTCCACAAATTCCATGACAAGTGTCCTCAAATATATCCACAAGATCTCTACAACAAGGTATGCTTCAAGTTTACAGGAGGGTTGAAATTCGACCTGCAACTCATCCTCAGACTTTGCACTATACCACAGAAAGTATGCCATAGAAACTCTTCCATAACTTAGCCTCCTTTGTCTACTAGAGTGAGGGTAGATAAAATTTATTTCTTCCTTCTTCTTTTTTGGCCTTTATATTCTTTATCTTCTTCACTTATAACAAATATATAATCATCATCTGAGGTGCTCTTGGAAGGAGATCGAATGGGATACTTATAGCCTTCAACTGATATGAATGGGTGTCTCCTTGGGAAAGTTGACGTGATGGCTTGAATGACTAACTTGGTTAGTTGTGGAGGAAAAAACACAAATTAAAAATTAAAAAAATTTTGTTGAAAAGGTCATGAAGGACGTGCCTTTTATAATTTTTCTTTTTAAAATAATGAGTATGAACAAAATGCTTGACAAAAAATAATTTCATTAAATCAATTACATCAATGATAAATTATTTTTATTATGAAGACTGACCATATTTACAAAATTCAATACTCCCTCTTAACTAGGGAGGTATTCATAATGACTTATCATGATGTTATCAAGATGAAAATTATATAAGGAAGGAATGATATGAGTATAAGCATCATAATCAATGTTATAATCACCAACATCAACATCATCATGGTTCACCATCAAAAATATATATACATAGTCTAGGTGAAACACCAAAGGCTCATCAATGACAAACAAGCTCACTCTAGAAAGATATTAGAGCACGATGATGGGAGGATGCAACCTCCAGGACCATACTCCATCCAATGGTCAACTAACACACAGATTATGTCATATCTAGACCATTCTCCCTAATCAGGTCAGAGTACATAACACACAAATAACCTCCCTAATGAGTTCAAAGCACTTGACACAAGGAGAATGTCATTACATCAGATCATTCTTCCTAATTAGGCATATTTACTTGACACAAGGATAACCTCCCTAATCAATTCAAAGTACATGACACAAGAATAATGTCAATCCATGTTACTATTTAATCTATTAAACCATTCTCCAACCAAGTTCATAATGAAACATGGGGAACTTCTCCAACCAAGATCATAATGACAGAGGGAGAATATCGAACCATTCTCCAACCAAGGTCATGAAGACATAGGGATAATTTCCATTCATAATGATTTCTCATCATCTCTCTCTCTCAATGAGAGAGGTGTTCTCCATGAGCCCAAGCTTGTCCAGAAAGTAAACAAACTTCCCTCTAGAAAGAGGCTTTTTAAAAATATTCGCAATATGCTCATCAGTGGAGATCTACTCGAGCTTAAATTCTCCCTTATGTGCCATGTTTGTCATCATGGTCATAACCTACACTTGATCAAAACTTACAATTAGCCTCTGAAGATATACTTCTTCTCAACTTGCTAATTCAGCTACAATATACTACTCGACCTTTACCATATTGTTTCATGCTCATCCAAGAAATTATAATGGAGCCCAAACTAAATCAAAACTAAATATGGAAATCCTTACAGCTTCACATGATCCATTATCACATATTCTTTTAGGTCACCCTTACTAGATGCTCCCTCTCACATTGACATTTCATTATCTAGGAACATGTCATCAAATATGAGGTGAACTCCTTTTGAGGTCAAAACAAGGCTTACTAACTGCTCCCTCTAGAGGCAATACCTTCTCGACAACTGCTCCCTCTAGCACATGAGTCCTTATTCTTTCGTCGGAGACAAATCATATTGTATCATCCTTGATCCATTCAACCATGTCCGAATTACAATCTCTTCTTCAATCATGATACTTCTTTTTATGTTCTTAAAAAAATTGAGGTAGTTCTTACAAATAAGGAAAACATATTGTCATGATCCTCTACCTCTTTCTAGGAGAACCTTCTCAAATCTTGCTTCAATGCTACTATCTACAGCATGCTAGATATTTTCGTAGGCACAATCAAGGCACACTTAAAACTACTCACTCCCTCTGAACTTGGGTTTCATATAGTACAATATCCTTTATTTATTAACTTTGAAGAGCTCTCTTGCTTTTATTTGTTCTTCCACTTCTTTCATATGCTGCTAGAACCTAGGCATCCCTTGCTATTGACCTGCAATCCTCACTAGGAGGTCTTGGAAGAACGATTACAACCAAGCAAAGGATATAAATACAAGAGACCAAAAAAAATAATGACAACTGTAATAATCAAGGAGGAGAGATATATAATACTTATTTTTTTAGAATTATAGGAGAATTTCAGCTCCCTCTTAATATTAGCCTTCTTGCATTCATCTTGCAGCTTCATAGATAGATCTCCAAGCTTCTAGAAGCATCTTATTTTTTTATTTTTTTATTATTCTATAATCTCCTCCCTTGACTTAATCTTAAGTGACTTTTTACTTTTATTTTAAGTCACTTTGGCCATTTTCCTCCAATTAATTATTTTTCCCCTTTTTATTAAATGACTAATTAAAGTCATTTTTTAATCTCAAAAAATGTTAAATCGCCCATCATACTTTCTATGACCAATGGAATCCACTTATTAGCATCCCATCATGTAGATCTTCTCATTCTGGTTCCAACAAGCTATTACACTGAGGTATTCCATCAAATGATACTCATATAATTCCACCCCAAACTTAATTAATTAAGTCAGATCAAGTAATAAAGCCATATTTTGAAAGTTGTTGGAATGGAACATAATGAAATACAAGTTGTTTGGATGATGGGATATACCAATAGAATGCCATCGTATCCCATAAAACTCCTAAAAAATCCTCCAGAACCCCCAATGATGTAATCCTACTCTTGTGTCCTAGCCATCACATACCATGGGAACCTATCCTGGATGTACTATAGAGGAAAATAAAAATGGGGACATGAAAAATTCTCCCACCCCAAGATTGCTTTCAATTAAGAAATATGCACCTATCCAGTGTATATGCATTTACAAACTAATACCAGGATCCCATATGAACCATTGGTCCACATCATGCCTCCAAGAAATCCAAACATTAATGGATCCCTCAATACATGGATCCCAAGACCAACTCTGACTCAACCTTCTACTAGTAGATCCACCTGGATCCCAATGCCACCATGGCTAATCATCGACCAAGTTCCATGGCTCTAACTATGCCATGTCTCTAGCCATAGATGCTACTCCACCAGTAGAATACCAGCTCATCACCTCTCTCCAGTACAACCCTTAGCATAGACCAAGATCAACCCCACTATGTTGATGATGTGAAGGAATTATCATGGACTTCTAACCTATCTCTAAGGCCCCTTTCTATACCATGCTCCTGACTAAGAATGGCACTCCGTCAATAGGATACCAACTCATGACCTCCCGCTAATCTACCCCATGGAAAGAATCGAATGCATGGAAAAATATGTAGGGAAAAAATATACTATGATGTCAGTGGTCCATGCTCAACTCACACTACTATGTATGGTATTTCAACAAGATCTGTCCAATAAATATTTCCCCTCTCCCAATAATGGGCCAAATTGGGCAAGTTTTGTTGCAAACCCTGTCTATGTACTCCTGGAGAGGGATGCTATCTAAAAATACTAGAACTTTGTTGGCTAGTGTTGCGTATGTTTTCACCTCATTAATGGGTGGAACCAAAGATGTATGCACCACCATCTCCCTTGTCTAACAGGGATCTATACCAACCTCCTACAAAATTATCTTGTCAAACTCCAACACCCACTAACAACAAGTGTCTGCAAGTAATACAACCCTGTTGGATGTTTGTGCATATGACTAATCCTCATCAATAGTTGACCACAAGGATGGATGCTCATCCTCCTCCATGATGGGCTCAACATCAACCTTCAACTAGATCTCCACAAAATTATCCTCATGTATACTATGCATATCATCCTACTCAGCTGACTCATGCTCCACCATATGCTACTCATGTTGAATGTCAGTAGTCACTCATCACCCTAAATGTCTCCCATGAGATCCACTAAATTCTCACCATACATACCAGAATATAAATTTGGCTTGCTATCAACAACTCCACATGAATTCTCATGCTCCTAGGAGGCATCCTTGTATGAACCGATGGACTCATACAAAGAAGAATCCTCATCCTAAAAATCAGAAATAGCCTCCTCCTGCTCTGCCCCTATCACCTCCTTAGTGTCACTCAAGCATGAGTGGATAGGTCCCCAAGGTTCCTTGTAAATGAAGAAAATGCCCTTCCTCCTCAGCTCATTCTTGTTTCATGGTTGTTCACCACCAATCCTCTGCAACCCCTCTTGGGTCAATCGTCTCCTAAATAGAATGATGTTTTTCTTATCCAACTTTTCGGCTAGTTCATAAGCAACAAGTGAGACCAATTGTTCTCTCCTCCAAATGGCCAACAATCTAAATTGATACCTCCTGCAAATGGCATCATGCTCTCCCATACATGAGGAAAAAATGTATTGTATGTGTGTTATGACTATGTCAAGATGTTGTTTCCTAATGTTGAAGAAGCATTGGAACATCTCCAGGATCAAGTCGTCACACTCCAACTCAAACAAGAGGTCATAAGATCTAACCAAGGTCATGGCTTCTAGAATCTCTAGCCTATTTCCAAAGGTAGGACCCTCACTTTTATCCAAATCATGAAAGGTCTCTACTATCAATTTGAAGATTCTCCTCATTATGGCATCATTGTAAGGATTTATAAGTGCGGTCAATATCATCATACTACTGAGACAAGAGGAAACTGAAAGTTTGACTCCTATACAAGGGTTATCCAAATACTTGTGTTGTACTAAGGCAAGCATGGTTGGTTTTAGAGCCCAAATAAATCTCTTCCCATATAATTGATGCACCTTGGAGAGGAGTGTAGCAAGTTATTCTAGTTTAATAATGGCTTTTATTGTAAACCCCGTGAATCTCAAATTTGTCCCAAGTGCATACTATTTTGTATCTTGACTCATGTTCCTTCTGTGGTTTCTCTTTCTAAAGAATATAAAGTATTCCCTTGGAAAGGGTTCTATTGATTACTGCTACAAGTTTATTAAGGGATTTTATGAAGGTTTCATCCATGTTTTAGCTGAATAATGACATGTGCATCAAGTTGTTTAATTGCAGGACTTTGACTGATAAATTTCCCCTACTCACAGTTTTATAGCAAGGTCATATAATGATGATATATTAACTCTTCAACAAGACCATTAATATAACATATCACAAGAATTACTTAATAGGTGTTGAATTATAAGGACTCAAATTCTGAAAAAAAAAAAAAATATTTTTTTCCACAAACCCTATCTGAATTGTAGGAATTTACAGGGTAAGTTCCTTAGATCAAGAACCAAAGGTCACCGCTCACAAACAGATCACAAATCAGTACACCAGTATAATCACGTGGTTAAAACCCTCAAAGAGGGAAACAGTCCATGGCTTGAGCCAACGCGGCCACTTCAGGCAATTTATTAATATAAAAATAAAAGTTACATATGTTTCTCTCATAAACGGTTACCGGACAAATGACCCTCCATGTTCTTTAAATAGAGATCATGGACCAATCAGGTATTAAGCCATGTATCAAGTGTCGTTAATACCGAGGAGAGAGATAATTGTCGGATCACTACAAATCGTGACCGTCGGATTATAATTTACAAATGTACATAAAGAAACACACTTTACCTAACTCTACACTAGACTAAGTTATTCTTAACTATTTCCTATTTGTCGGAATATCCTAACATGAATACCCCTTTTCAAACCTTAGACACAATCAATGCTACAACATACATGTCCATAATAATAATGAGATCAAGACACATCCTAGTGACCTCAATAACTTACATCTACAGTGCTCATGATACAATGCATAGGTTTTCAAGGCAATATATAAATCCTCACTCACAACAGTGATACTCCACTCCTCATTGAAATAAAGATATATGACAATATTTTACAAATTATATCTGAACATCACTTTGACCCTCATATATGACAACAACATTCATTACTATTACATGACACTACTTCAATACAATACAAGGTAATGCTACCATAATGACTACATTGAAAGATAATACATTATACAACAATTTACCTTGGATAGTGACAATACATATTAGCTCTATCACAAGGTTTAACATCATCATCTTTATATCAGGTGTCTTTCTCAACCATCATATGCTTTCTGCAATATCAAGAAAAAAAAACAAATTTGTAGCTAGGAATACATATCTAAACGTGAGCTTCAGGAAACAACACATCAACCAAACTGAATCGCTAACAAATAAAAAAAACTTCAATCTCCTCTAAAAACACTCTCAACACTATATCAATGGTCAACTCTCCATAGAAGTGCAACTCAGTCAGATCAACCCTATCAAATATCCTTTGCAAAAAGGCACTCGAGCTACTATGATACACACTTCAAACTTCAAAATTTGCATAATTGAGCATCAAAACCCAATTCTGGACCACTTAAGAGCACCTTTGTGCACATAGGTTATAATGTTGACATACAATTTACACATAGATCCAAAACATAATTAGAATCATTGTGTAACAAAACTCAATGTATCCTCTAAATACAATACTCACACAACAACCATCGAATCCTCCCTTAGTCAACAACTTCAACACACAACAACCTATTGACTTGCTTCTCGTCTCATAGATTTTTTCATATTCGCACAATATTCTCCAACTTACTCAGACTAGTTCATATTTAATAAATCAGCTTTTGTAATCACCAATGGAGTTTGGATCTTTCTTCTATCTCTACACAACTATAGATTAGTCATCCAACAAAGAACTCTAACAGTTATGATATGGGTGTATTCAATCCCTCCCACATCAATAAATTTGACCCTTGGCCAACCTAATGACTTTAATTGTTGGAAAAATAGTAATGCAACCTGATTAGTTCATAGGATGCAATGTGATTAGCTCCAGTAATTCAGTGAGTTTCAACCCAACAAAAAATAAATTCAATCCCAATCGCACCTATGAACAAAGCATCGATGAACCCTTATCAATTTCTCTTCATGTAGAGATAAGCCCTCTATGCGGCCACCTCTATTATCTGTCTGAGTTGTTTCTTATCATTCTCCATCTTGGTCACCTTCCTTTGCAGATCATCCACTACATTTTTATGTTTTCCTTCAACCTTTTTTATATATTCTGGCGATGTCTTGCAAAGGTCATGAATCAAGTTTTCATGCAAATGGAAAGGCATTAGTTTTCCCTTATATGAGCGTATACACGGGGCTAATTTATCCCTTGGTTCCTCATCATTTGTTTGTAAAACAATGTCTTTCGTCAGTTTGATCTTTGGTTCCTGATCCTTTGTTTGAACAACAATGTTTATGGTCAGTTTCATCTTTGGTTCCCGATCCTCTGCTTTTGCAGTTTTTTCTTTTGTTAGTTTCATCTCTGGTTCATGTTCCTATGTTTTCACATTCGTGCCTTTAGTTAATTTCATCTCAGATTTTTGGTCCTGTGTTTGCACAACAATGTCATCAGTATGTTTTTTTTCCAAGGGGTATATTTTCTTGGACCCCTGGAGAAGGTATATCTATGAAACAAATGGGTAGGGACTCTGCAACATGGTCCAATCAATTTAATTTTTCAAAACATTCTTTTTGTCTCAGCACATCTATTAGGGTTTTAACTTTGTTTTGTAGTTGTTTGTTTTTCATCTAGAGAATCCTATTCTTCCTTAAGAATGAAATATACAGAGGAATATTTGAAGGGGTACTTATTGTTTTAACGTTTTTCTTTGTCAATCTAGTGGTGTGGTTTCTTGGTCCTCCTCATCATACCCATACAAAATTGAAATTGAGGCAAGTCCATTTGATTTGTACCATTTGACTACTCGTTATATGTACTCAGAGTCGGAATCGGGAGAGGGAACCTTCTCAAATTGTTCTTTTGTGTCAACAAGGTGGCTTAATCATTGTTCCATGAATCCTTGATGCATGCATCCTTGCTCCATGGCTCCTTCCATCAGTACATCCTGTGGATTCTCTTGCTCTTTCTCTTCTATTATTTCTTATGTAACAACAGGGATGGTTTCAGGAACTAGAGCAACATCACTTCGCTTTGTCTTGTTCTTCTTGTCTTGTGGCACCAGTGTCAGGCGCTTCCTATATCCTCTCAATCTTATTGTGGTAGGTTTACTCCCCAATATTTATAATTAATCATCATTATCTTGTTTTTCTCCTTTCTATGGGGATTTAGGAGAAGAATCCTTAGAAACCATCGTATTTTTAACACTGCGAAACTCGACTGCCATATGGAAAGGTTCTGTGGGAATTTTTGCAACTGAGAGGTCATGAGGCGGAGTTGCAGCTGGGAGGACATGGGGCGGAGTTGTAGTTGGGAGGCCATGGGGCATAGTTGCAGCTGCCAAGGCATCCTCTCGTGAGGTATCAACTTCAGCATGAAATGGCCCTCCAACTAGTTCATCCCACGTTCTCCCTTCCCTTTACAGCACACTAACCACCAAAATTTTAATGAGGCAATGGTGGGACAGGGTTTCAAATGGCCGCTTTGATTTATACATTGATCAAGCCATATGCTCTAGGGTTTTTGCAAGAAATAAAGGCATGTTAACCAACCTGCCATGATGCAAGTGGTCTAACAACCAGAGGTGGTGGTAATAAATAACAACATACCTTCCCTCGCATGTGAAATATTTCTAGGAAAGGATTGCAACATCTCTCCAAGTTTATGTTAATTCCCTCATGTCAAATCATATGCTTATCTTCCGCAACTATTCACCTGCCTCAAGGAATTGCTGCAAAACTTCAGGTTAGGATTTTTGGGGCGCAAACCACTATTCACCAGTTTGGGGTAACCCTATCACTTCAACAATTGCTTCTTTTGTTGCATGCACCACTATCCCTTCTACCTCATATCTACCCTCCTTGTAATGCATGGAAAATTCTATAGCTATGTCATCATCATATCCCCGCAACCTATGAATATACTCCATCCATCCGACTTGTTAAAAAAATTGTCTAACATGTGGAAATTTGTGTAGCAATTCTTCGCCAAGTTCTTTACGAACTCTTGGGCCTCACATCTTTAGTCATAGTTCAAAGTGGCTATGGATGTGTTTCATAGTGACCATGGTTGTGTTTGTAAAGTGAAATAGTTTGAATTTGGAAGAACAACAAGTAATGGAAGAGTTGAGGGTAAGCATGTAATAATCAATTCGGTAATAATGTAATAATGTGGTGTTGTCTATTGTGAAATCCATTTTGCATCAATCATTCATTTTTCCTTGAACACGGGAGATGACCCTTGTACGCAGTCAAGTTTTTCCACAACGGTGACCATTGGAATGGGAGGGTGATTTTTCGGTCATTTGGCACCAACCGTTCATTGCTTTCGTGATCACGGGAGATTTCCATGGTACATAGTCAGAGGCTTCCACAAGGTGACCATTGGAATGGGAGGGCAAGTTTCCGACCATTTGGCATCAATTGTTTCTTGCTGCCATGATCATGAAATATTCCCCTTCTACGAAATTAAGAGTTTATGCAACGATGACCATTCGAATGGGAGGGCAAGTTGTTGCAACCGAGGCAATTGATTTGGGGAGGCCTTGATTTTCCATCGTAATAATTTAAAGTTTGTTTATGTGCAACATTGTGGGCCCATGTACCATTACACTCACTCCTTAAATTACTTGCCTTAAAAAGTATTGGTTACAATTTATTAGTTATCCTTGAATGCATATTGTAATTTTGCATGATTATCAAGTTAACTTCATTGATTTGCAGGTTGTTCATATTATTTTCATTGTTTTGTAGGATTAGTTGGTGTTTATGTCATGTATGTTAGAACGTTCTTCAATTAAAATCACTTGATATTGTGGCTGAAAATGTTGATAATGGAGAAATTCACAACAATTGAATGGTTTATTTGGATATTTATACAATTGTTTCCCTTAAATGAGGTTGGATCTATGAATTAGAAAAATGTAAGATATCACAATTGAATTTTGCATATAACCATGTGTAAAGGAAAAATTAAATAATAATGATTGATCTATAAGCTATCTTGGTTGGCTTTTAACCAAGGGTATCTCACATAATTGTTATGTTAGGGGCTTCTTTAAAAATTCGAGCTCATTAGAATTTTATTAGAGACTTGTATAAATTTTTCATGTGCTACTCATGGATAATGAATGAATGAATGTTCCTAGAATTTGTTTTTAAAATTTCATCCTTGAAATTCCATTTATTCTTGCCAACTAAGTATAAACTCCTAGCCTAGCTGTGAAGCTGCCTATGGTGACAGTGGGACATTGTCTAAAGTTGTTGTTGTGAAGTTCTGAACCCTAGCAACAAGTGCAAAACCCTAAGTGAAAAACCCTAGGTGTAAACCTCATGGTACATTGTCTACAAGAAAACATTGTGCAAAACCCTAGGTGCATTTTCAAGTAGAAAACCTTGAGTGCAAAACCCTAGTTGAAAACCCTTGCATTGTTGAAGATGATACTCCTATAATTCTTCACATCCCGTGAACTAGAAAATTTTGATAGAGAAAGAGATTAAAATTTCTTGGTGGAATATTACAGTGGTTATACTTAAGTAAGGGCCATTTGATTTTATGCAATATAAAATCACAGATAAAAAATAAAAAATAAAAAGACATAGGAGCAAGGAGCGTAATTGTTCACAACTCATGAACTAGAAAATTATGAGAGAGAAAGAGAGTACCATGTTCTATAGGAGACCTCCATGTAGCTTGAAAACAAGACATCTGAAAGTTCACTGAATTTTGGAATGTAGTATTCCTCTGCACTTTCGACATGTGTCTCTGAATTTGGGGACTATGGTATCTCTCTGCAGCTAGGCAATCTCAACACACTTCGAACCTATCCAAAAATAAACCCTTGTACCCTCAGATATTTTCAATTATGGGTGTTGGAAATTTTATGATAGATATAACATCTGGAGAAGTAAATTGTTGGAAGCCTT
The DNA here is from genome assembly GCA_034641835.2 of Pinus albicaulis. NCBI lineage: Eukaryota > Viridiplantae > Streptophyta > Pinopsida > Pinales > Pinaceae > Pinus > Pinus albicaulis. The sequence continues at coordinate 410,833,974 of CM076570.1, read as the reverse complement.
GATTGGAAATGTGAAAAATTATTGAAGGCAGTCTAAGGTATCGTTTTGTAACATCTTTTGGAGTCCTCGCTATTTGTTAATAAAAATGTTTATTTTGTTGTTCATTTTTGGGTTTTTGTTTAAAGTAATATTAACTGTTAAAATAAAATTTGTAAAAGGAAATATTTATTCATGCCCCACCCCTCTCAGTATTTCCAGCAGATAAACAAAACTAAACTGTAATCAAAATGACACAACTAAACTGAAATGAATTGTTCGACACAACTGAACTACACTCAAAATGACACATCGGAATTGTAATCACAATGTAATTCCATTAATAACATTGACTAAAAAATACATTTCTTACATACACATTGTGTTGAGATATCAAAAAGGTACCAAAAAATAAAGTGAGCCCGTCTATAAAAAATAGAGCTTATACAAATACATAAAAAAATATGGAAATAATGGTTGTTTATGTTGCTACAATCTATCACAAGAAATAAGAACACCATAATAGGACTCCCACCATAATAACCCCAATAGAAATCATGAGAACAAAACATTCATTAATAAGCCATGTATATCGGTGCATGTCAATGACAATTGGTGGAGCACATGACGACTCCTCCACATATCTTGCACATTTGCGTCAATTAGATGTTGCTTCAATGAGTATGTTAAATATTTGAAATTGTGAAGCAATGTTTTTTCCTTGTATGTAGAGCGGTTTCAAAGTTTGTGTTCTGACTTGGTAAATTCCAATCATTTGACTGGTTATCAATTCTGAATTGGTGTAAGTGAAAATGTCACTTTCACCATAATTCCTTGCTTCTCTTAGCCCATCAACTAGGGCAAGGTAATAAGCTTCATTATTGATGGTTGTCCCAGGAATTTCTCTATTGTTTTGATAGACTTGTCTTAGTGCTTCATTGTGAAGCACAAACCTAGTATGTGCTTGACCCGGGTTTGGATGGCACTAAAGCTAAATGATCAATGTCCACTTTTGCACCATCTACAAAAAAAGAAAACAATTTAATGAAATATTGTTATATTTTGTTCAAACTATGTTGCAGCAACTCATTGTTACAGTGGCAGAAACCCACTGTTGTAGTGGCGGAAACTCACTGTTACAGTGGCTCCAACTCACTATTAAAGTGGTGGAAACTCATTGTTACAGTGGCGGAAACACCTTGTTACAGTGGTTGCAAATCACTATTACAGTGGTTGCAATTCATTGTTACAGTGGCGAAAACTCCTAGTTACAGTGGTGGAAACTCACTATTACAGGGAGTTTCCTCCACTGTAATAGGGAGTTTCCGCCACTGTAACAGTTAGTTGTTGCCACTGTAACAGTGAGTTTCAACCACTGTAAGAGTGAGACTCTCTGTTACCCACGCATATTAGGATCATAACCACTGTAATAGTGAGTAATAGAACAACACCACTATCACTTTATCAATAAACCAACGCTAAAAAAATAACCACCTCATTTTTTTTCATTCTAAGCTTGATGATATTTATATTGGTAAAGTAGAATATAATGAAGATGAAGTGTGACCTTCCTTGAGGGAAACAAAGACCACAAAGGGAAAAAAAGTAATGTTTATCTTGCATGACTACCAGGTAGTGTCCTTTACATCTATAACCTTATTAGTAATATTGTGTATATATATTTTTAAAAGAAACATAAAATATAATTGGCATGACAAAAAGGGGAATCATAATTCCCCTCTATAAAACTGGCCAAATGAAAACATTTGTTCCCAATGCAAGTAGACATGTTCTTATTTTTACCATTGTTGGGAATCCTTATATTCTTTAAGATATTCATCATTGAAGATGGGGTTTGGGGGTAGATTTAGACAAATGAGGAAGTATTGTTTTCATATTGAGTTATTATTAATATCCTTTTGGGTTTTCACTAAAATATTAATGTTATAAACTGTTATACAAGCTATTTCAAATTTTTTATCCATTATGAACAATTTATGAAGAATTTATCATTATTGATGATCCATTTCCTCCATAGTATGTGCTATGAACAATTTTTTCAACAAAAAAACTTTGTGAGATTGAAAATTTTGGTAACCTTGGATTGAAGGAACCCGATGTTCAAAATCGAGTCCCCCAATTCTACTTCAACATGTTGACCGGAGAAATTACTCACTTTATACGTAACCAAGTTTTCAGTATGGGAGATTTCTTCCTTGATAGCAATATAGACATAATAATGTTAATTAGATGTCACATTCATGGCATCACAAGCATAGATCATCCAATGAGGGATATTCAACTGTAGGGGATCCTTGGGAGCTTTTTTGGTCACTTGTTTGAGCTTTCATTTGTTGGGATCATAGTTCATTGCTAGAGTTCGGCGTTTCAATTTGAGGACATTAGATAAGAGCTACATAGGGGAGGTTATAATGAGGGACAAACATAATGTTTGGGGGCTGGTGTGGAGCCAAGACGATAGCTACCCATTTAGAGAGAAAATTTTGAAAGAGGCCACCTAGATTGACACATGAATTTCCCTAATTGTAGTTTGGATTTTCCTACCCAAGTTTGATGTTGAGCCAAACTAGATGACAAAACATTGAAAATGAATAAAACAACAATAAATTTGAAGTAAACTAGATGAAAAAAACTTGGAATCAATACCATATAATTCATGAAGCCCACCATTCTTTATTCCTCTATGCATAATTTTTTGCTTGATGAATGAACCATTTAAACATGTGACACTTTTTGAGGCATGATGGTTCATGTGATGGGATTAATGGTCAAATCATACCATCTAAGAATCAAATGGAAGGCATATGAAACAAAATCTATCATTCTAAACACCATCCAAAACCCTATTTATTGCTTGATGCAGTCCACATGGACATGCCATCCTGTTTAGTTTGGGGCTTGTGACACCTCATTTGATAAAGTTATGACTACTATGTTATTGTAATTATAAAATTAATTAAAAGCTAATAATAATTGAGTCAAGGTGTGTTTCCCAATATGGGGAAATGTTGCAATGGTGTAAGTGTGTGTTTGCAAGCATTTACATGGCTCAATTAACATAAATAAAAAAAATTACTGATATGATTTCGAATTCAATTTGTTATATTGTAATTTTGTATTTAATAATAAAATTACAAAAAAAATTCCAACAAATTACAAACAACGGTGATAAATTAGTTTCCCCAATGGTGACCAATGAGTTTTCGCACTTGCAACCCAAAATAAGTGTCGTTGCGGAAACTCACTGGTCACCGCACTGGGCACCGTTGCGTAAACTCACTTGTCACCATTGCAACGACTTGCTTGTCACTAATGTGGCAACACGCTGAATTTTTTTTAACGGAATAAGTGGCAAAAATAAATGGGAGTGTAATGAAATTTGGTAGGAAATTACCTCTGCTCACTCGATACATCTGCTCTGCGTGCTCTAACTAGCCCAAATTGTTAGAAACCATGAAACAACATCCCACAAATTTGTTAACAGCAGCAAAAATAATGCAGATGATTTGTAGAAAATCTAGATAATTTGTAAAAAAAATTAAATTTACCTTTGCAAACAGTAGCCCTCTCTGCAAAACGAGAATTTTGCAGAGCGAGAGGAAAAATTCTCTCGGAGAATTTTTTAAAATAGTAGGCAAAAGCTCAACAGAATGAAACGGAGGTTCTGGGGTGTGGGATTGGCGACAAAAGATCTAAAATTATACGCATGATAGACTATAGATGGAAATTGTAGCAAGAATCCATGCGTGGTTTCCTCTCTGAGAATGACAACTCCAATTGTAAATGGAAATTGCCGCAAGAATCCATGCGTGGCTTCCTCTCTGAAAATGGTAGCTCCGATTGTATATGGAAAATAAAACAAGAATCCACGCGTGATTTCCTCTCTGAAAATGGTGGGCGAATTCCTAAAAATGGAGAATGGTATCTCTAAAAAGGAACGAGGGGTCTTTCATTGGGCGCTCGACGAAATGAAATGGGACTCTCGAGGCGAGGGATCGATGGAAAAAGCTACGGGAGAAGCTTCGTCCTCCCGCGCTAGAAAAATCGTCAACTATACGGGGCCATAAATTTTGGTATTCAAATTTCAAAATTATGCCACAACCTATAAACATCACCCTTACTCCATAAACATTCAACGAGCAACCATTGGAATTTTTTTTGTTTCTATTAAAACTACCCATTATTATTTTGGTCCTAGTGAGATCAATTGTTATGTTCAACATAAAATTATTAGGGTTGCATTATAAAGCACATTTGCAAAATTCATTTACTGAATATTCACAATTAATGGTAGAATTTACTCCCACGAGATGAAGAAACCTTCAACCATGGGGTTTCCTCGTGTGACATATGAGTTTTTATGCCTTTCAATGGTGATCCTTTGGACACATATGAATGCTTTATTATGCTTTCAGGTTGCATCTCTTCTTCCCACTTATCAAAACTTATCAAAATAATTCTAAATAGCATGAAATTTTTTGTTTTGTTATCGTTGTTGTGACTATCATAATTCGCTTATCTTTCATCGATGCTCTTTATAGTGGTGTCTAAGTCTTTAAAATGTCTTCAATATAGCTCTGTTAAAAGATTAGCCAACATATTTTCTTGTGATTTTCAGATAAATCCTTTTTATTGGCTAACTTGGCCAGTGTGGATGTGTTTGTAGTCCTTATCCTCTACTTCGAAGTTTCAACATGCTTTAAAAAAGTTATGTTAAACGTAGGAGATTTTTTTTTTGCGAAATACGAAATAGTAGTTATGAATACGAAGCTTCCTCCACACAATTATTCAGCACCTCCCCGCCCCCACCTCGCCCCCCTCGACCACTTAAGGGACCAGCAATATTTGGCAGAGTAGTAGCAGTGTCAGGCATAGCAGGGCCAGGCATAACAGTGGCAATGTCAAGCACTCACCTACGAAATAGCCACTCAGAAAATTATTATTTTTTAAATGAATTGTTACGACTGACAAATAACCAAAAATAAAATTTCCTCCACTAGGGGAATTATGTCCCATCAAAAATCGTTGAGCCAATCGAAAATTAGAAATTAAAAAAAAAAATTGAAATTATGAGAAAATAGTAAAATTTAACATTTTTATGAAACTTTGGTTAAAATTGAAAAAACACAGGAGAAAAATTCAAAGTCAATGCACTTTGACCGCGAGGAAAATGATATAGTCCCTGATGAGGCACGGAGTAATAATAAAAGAAATTTATATGAACAAAATTAAAGAATGATAAGTATAAAATGTAAACATGTATATATCTAAATATTAATAAGATTATCAAATTAGATCTAAGACTTTTGTGATCCATAAAGTAGATAAATGTCTTACAAATTAATCATGTGATTAATCCGAAAGAAATTTATCCAAGATTGTCATAGTTTTGAAAGGAAAGGTATCTAGTGAACAATAAATCATGTAGAGTATTGGGATAAGAGTCATAATTAATCACATAGAGGGTGTTGAGATTTAAGTTTTCAGTAATTTGAAGTAACACACAAAATGGAAAATTTAATGGTTATAGTTGTTTGGTGATACTTCCTCTAGGTTATATTTATTAATAATGCTCCACGATATTTTTCATAGCCAATACAAGTTTGGATGCTTACCACGCTTGGTGGATTGTGTACACTGAAACAAATGGGGGTTGCATAGTGGGGATTGTGGACACCTAAAACAAGTGGGGAATTTAATGCGTGCTCTTGACATAAATCAAGGTAATTTCAAATATGATTTTCCCTAACAAAAACATAACTTTGAATTAACATGGTCAAAGGATTACATTTTTATGGGTAATGTCCCTTACTTCATTATTGGGTGTGTCTCCTAATTTTAATTAATAATATAACTTGCATCTCCTAGTCATTTTATGGTATTTGTTTCGTGTGCGTGTGCAAGAGAGGGAACTTGAGTGAGAGACATATCAAGCTATTTTCTCACATAGTGCAATATCATGTTTTTTTCAATAATAAATATTTGTCATTTGTGCACAAAGTGATCTACATGTATAGATGTCACCAAATTTTTTAAATACAATTAATATGTATTGAGTTATATGATTGTGGTGTTTTAAGGACTACAAGTTGTAAATCATCTCTTGATTATATAGACATGAGATTATATTTTCTTGTAATTTATCATCATAAAGCAATCAAATTATTGTTTTTTTAAACAAAAATATGTAAAAATATAATAGCATATTATGTGTGGAAACACAAAAAAATTACATCCAAAAACTTGAGTAACAAGATTTTCCAGAGTTTTATATAGCAAGTCAAAAATTTACTGATCTCCTTGTCTAAATACTTGTTGCTACATCTAGGGATGTCTATAAGTATGTTTCCTATATTATATTCCCAATAATTTACATCATTTAGCTAGCATAGTCAAAATTTTAGAGAATAAGCATCAATTTTAATGACCCAAAACTACTATACCATCCATAGAAACTACCCGATTTAGATCAATCAAAGTGGCTAGGGAAGAATGTGTTGAGTTGATAGAGGATGTTGGGACCATGCGAATCAGATTCCTTCTTATTGAGTTGCTTGTAAACTTTCCAATTTCTATCTTAATACGTTAAATTTGTCTTGATATGGTTCCTCTATTTAGTCAACATTTCTATTAGTGAGTTGAATTGGGTTGACAACCTACCTATCCACATTCTAAGGGAGACGAGTTCCAACTACACCTCAGCTTCCATTACACATGTATCTATTTTTTATTTCTAACATTGACCTCACCTATAATCCATTATTGTGTCCAAATATCGACTTCTTTCTTTAGTGGCCTGGTCAAGAGTGTAATTACTATCTTGGAAACTTTTTCTAACAATCACTATATTTTGTTTGAGACCGCAAGCTCTAGAAGATTGGCATTGCACCAATAGTAGGTGGGGTTGGGATTGTGTAACTTGCATTACTCATGACAAACCATCTACACCACAAAATCCATTCTTAATACTTGTGTTGTCTACATTGCGTTGTAGAATCATAATTGCAAAGTAAGTTCTCCCCTTCATCCACACACAGACCCCTGCTCCCCACACCTGAGCCCCTTTCATTGTTACCTAAGTGTCATCCTTCATCAACCTAGAACAATCCATTTGTGTGAGGGGATGATGCTCTATTACCATTAGGTTAATCATGTTTGAGGGGAAAATGCTCCTTTGTGCTCGCATGCAAAGCCATAATTAAAACTCTTAATCCCCTTTCCACATCATCTAAGCATCATTTTTCAACATCCTCCAATGTTCCATCCACATAGGTGATTTTTACAATGTTACTGTTAGTTTAAACCCATGTGACCTTATTTCCCAACCACATTCCCTTCCCATGTTCAAATTATTGCATGGAGTGCTTGCCTTTTCATTAACATGACCACCACTACTCATTTACTTCAGGTTCTAGAATTGGAGTTACTTACATGGTTCTATTGACCTTCATTATGCTTGGAGCAAGTGAAACAACTTGATTGGAAAATGTGTTTACTAGCATGTTTAACTACCTTAATACATGCTTAACTTTAGTTTTAGGAATGGAGGATAGGCTTTCTACAATCCTCTTAACTTATGCCCTCTTGAAGGAGTAGTTCCAAGGTTGATATGCCTAATTGTGTTATTGGAATCCCCCACTATAATTAGTGTGCAAATGGAAAATTTATTGGTCAAGTTAAGTCCTTACAAGAGGGCATACATCTCTCTTGATTATTGGATATTTTACAAGAATAAGTTAATTTTTTTTGTCCTCTAAGGCCAAAAAGCACCTCCCCCACAATTGCACCCCTATTTTAATCGATTTTATTGTTCATATAATCTATGATTTAATATTTAGTATGTAATTTTCTTTATATTCTCAAGAATTACAACATTTTTGTGCTCTAAAACCAACACAATATTTGGTTAAAAAAAAATCCAAGTTTAGGAATAGATTTTCTAAAGTCAGACTTCTAAAAGGCTCAAATGCATTTTATTTTTTATTTTTATTATTTTAATTTGACTTCTATCAAAAATATTTAAATCAATGATCATCATAATTTATAGATAATTTTTCGTTATTAAACGACTTTATGTTATTAATCTTTAATACCTATAAAAAAAATTAGCTGTTTTTTGTTTTTATTTATTTTTTAAATGTGGTTCACGAACCCCAGAGATCAGTGACCACTACATCCATGAAATATTTGTACCAGGAAGATCCACTTGAAGGGATCACTTCCTGCCGACTCAACCATGGAGCCTGACCTCAAGCGTGTCGAGAGAATTGAACCTGTGACCTCTCAATAGCAAAGGTGTTTTAACAACAGGGACTTGACCAATCGAGCTAACCCTTAGAGCTACCTATAAAAAAGTATTGGATGTTAAGTTGTTAACAATTCAAGAATGGTAAAATTTCACCAACAACATTGTGTTTGAAAATTTAATTGTTCATTGTATATACAATGTGATTTATTTTGAAAATAATTTACCTAATTCAAACATGATTTCCTCAACTTCACTCACTGTGTGATGTCATATTTTCTAATGTTGAATCATGTTATATTTTTCTTCTTATTTCTTCTTCTTTTTCTTCTTTGTTTGTTTGTTTCCTGTGTGTGTAAGTTAATTGGGTTTATCCTCGGTCGCCATAAGGAAATATTAGAACCTCGCCATCGAGATTTAATTCCCACAAGTGACATGATGAACTTTGAAGAGTATTAGTTATGTTTGATATATTCTTGGTTAAAAAAAATTATTAATACATCATCACATAAATATGGGTAAACATATTTCTTGTGATACATCCTCGTCAAATACTAATAAAAAAAGCATTGTAAACATAAACTAGTGCTTAATCTCTAATACGCAATGGTGTTTTAACTTTCTCGCAATGGTAGCATTTTAATTTTCTAACACCTAAATACCATAATTGGCTGAACACAATCTAGATTCATGTGTAGACTTGATAGCTAGAGTATTCAATGTCCTTTTTAGTCATGGTGATTTTTAGATTCTAAAAAGGCTTAATTGCATTTTTTTCAGGGCTTTAGTCAATGGTCCTCACAACTCATGAATGGTAAAATTTCACCTACAATGTTGAGTTTCAAATTTTAGTAGTTGATTTTTTTTTCCAAGGAAAAATTAGTAATTTTATTAATGAAAACAAAATTACATGTTGCATGTGTTGGTAATTGTCAAAAGACAGGCTATTAAGTTACATCATACAACCTATAATATATGGGGAGAAATTAAACTTTTCTCCCTTTCTTCTTTTCGACCTTGCGCCAAGGACCTTGTGTTGGCGTGGTGGAGGTAAGGGTGAGATGATTTTCTATTGTGATTGCTCCATTGTCCTTATCTTAATCTGAAGTGTCTGAGTTGTCCTGTCTTTTGTTTCCTCCACTGTCTGGTGCCCCATGGTCCTTTTTCGGCTGGGCCGAGGTGGTAAGTTCAAACGGATATTGCATCTCTTGTTATTGTGTCTCTGGTTCGGTTGTTGTTTGGTTGTTTTCAATTGGGATGGGTGCATCCTCTTCTTCTTTCATCTCCTATTCTCGTTCTTCTGAAGGAAATTTCCAACCTTTGGTTTCTTTCCCTGTCTTTTTCTTTTTTCTGTTGTCTCTTTTTCCTTTTGGGCATGTGTTTTTAAAATGCCTGTTGTTCCTACATATTCTGCATCTGAATGCAGTGTTTTCATAGTCAAGATGCTGAGTCCATTTTTGTTGTTTGTGATTCAGTTGGATGCTCTCTGGAATCCCTTTGTTGAGGTCCAATTCAACACAGATGCGTGCAAAGGTGTAGATCCTCTCCTCCAAGCATTGGGTGTCATTTTTTATGTATCTCCCAATGATGTTGCCTATGCCTCAAAAAAAAACTTCATTCTAGAAATGAAGTGGGAGGTTGTATAGCCGAACCCACACCGATATTCTGGTGACCTCCATAGTATTTGTGTCAAAATCTTGAAACCATGGTGTGATGAATAGCCCTATGGATCCCCAGAACCACGGTCCAGCCCTAAGAATGATGTCTCTAGCCTCTGAGGATAGGAACTTGACAATGAAAAATCCCTTTGAACAGAGATGGATTTCACAGTCCACGGTCCAGTTGGTGAATATCCAATGAAAGAGCTACATTGGTTTGGGCTAGAAGTAATTAAATCTGTAGATTAGTGCTTGGGATTCGAAATTGGATCGATGTTCATCAATCTCTGGAATATCTATTTGCAGTTTTGGCACATAATTTAGTTGTTCCACAATGTAAGGTTTGGGGGCATTCTTTGTTGGTACTGTTGGAGATGTTGTTTTTTTTTTCCCTTGTAATATGTTCCTGTAAGAGGGACCTTTTGGAAGTCATTTTTGGATGTGTTGGGTCCCCTGGGACCCTGGGATCTGTTCTGCACGGCAGAGCCACCTCTCAGTCGCAGATTGAGATAAATGGTGGAGGTAGGGAAAATGGAGTATTCTTTGATTGTGCTGGAGTCTTGTAAGGACCTCCCACAATAGATTAAGGATTTCAAATAGCAAGGGTATCCCGAGGATAACTTGATGTATTGCTTCATGTCTGCAACCCCATCAATATCATGTGCCCAAATTAAAAAACTATTCCCCACAGGGGGTTTTATGAAAATCTGAAAGCTATTTGAGCTTACTCGTTTCTCCTTTTCTATGACACTAATGTCAACTCCTATTGGTGTTTTTTATGTCTGCATAGATAGGGGCCAAAGGGAGTAAGGTTCCAAAGCTAGATAGATATCAATGTTTGGAGACAGGTCAGCGCTATCAGGCAGATAGCACTATGATTCAGGCACGCTGCCTCCAAAATGCCCCAAAGCGATCACATAAATCTGAGGGTAGCAATGTTCCTTGTCTCGCCTAGTAACTGCAAGCATCAGATGAGTTCTAGTCAGATATACACCCTTGCCACCGAGAAACTGTACCTGAGATCTGGTGCGGTAACTTTGCATAGAAGACGGACGAGGGTGAGGTGCCATCAGAGCAGCCCATGGCAGCAGTTCAAGGCATTCGGTGGGGTCTCAAGGGTCGGATGTAGCGGGGTTTGAGATGCCCCAAATCCGGTCTATGTTCCCTGTTATCCAAAAACCACCGTAGGGGTGTATTAAATTCCATCGCTCGACAGTTGAGCTGCCATGAGAGGCCGTGGAAAAATGAGCGCAAGACCCAAATCTGAAAAACCCTAAAACTTCCTATGGTCGCCATCGCTCCTCAATTTCAATAGTTGATTATATACAAAATCTAATTAATTTCGAATCATTCAAACTATATAAAGGTGAATTCCTTAATTCCACGAGCTTTTTGTTTTCTCTATTAGTTTAAATATTTGAAACACAACTCTAAATTAAAAAAAAAATGATTTCTGATAGTTATTGACTTAGCACAATGAAACCTTTTAACAATAAAAATTGTAACTTTAAAAGTTTCTCTCAAAATCTTGAATCTAATCTAAGAGTATTATTGATTTATCATGATTATAATTTCTAAGAATGGAAATAGATAAATGACTCAAAACTTCATGGCTTTGGCTAGTGTATATGATGACTTACATTTAGATATTTTTAAAGAAAAATATTATAGGCAACTTTATTACCAATCTCCAAATTTTGGAGTTATGATTTTTTACATTGATTTGGTTTACATAGTGAATTTTATTACAAGTTTAAGACTAGCAATTGCACCAAGAGGTGCATAGGAACGCTGAAAGCTCAAAAAACCAAGAACATAAACATAGGGAAAAATTGAAGTGTCGGTCTTGTTAAGGTGATGTTCAGTATCGAACCCTGGATCCTCCTACTCCTGATGTGCAAGATGAAGATGAAAATCCCCATGTGTTGTTGCAATATTGCGGTGTTCTACAATTGGAATCCAGCGTTGTGTTGGATTCCCAATTTCTCATAACCCCCGAAATAGATAAATACAATACGGTCACTCTCCTACTCCTTCCAATAGCTCCCTACCGCAAAGAATCATCACCTTCCACTTCTTGCGTATCCAATTTATCCAAGAGAGGGATCAATGACAAAAACGACATGCAGGCATTATAAAATGATGAGAGTGACCATTTGATGTCATAGCTCGGCCTTTTCAGTTCCAATATGAGCTTTTCCCCTTCGCCAATGTCTGCCTCGCTTCTAGACATATCTTTCTTGGAACACGTATACTCTACCTCCTGTGATCCTGTAATAGTGACCAACGATTCCCATTCCCACCAGGTCATATGGTACAATCACTCATACAAGTGGTTTTTTGAATCTCCCTTAGACCTTGACATCCCGAAGCCCTAGAAAGTTTTAGTCTTCACAAGCACAAACCTGGTTTGAAGCCCGACAACTCCTCTTCACGGGAAAATCTGTGGGGTTGTGCCAAGAAATTCTCCTGATCTCCTCAGGACAAGGACATCATGGATTCTCCGTGTTAGTGTCAGTCTTAACATCCTGCCACCAGTTATCAGTGCGCTCATATCATGTCCTGTTAGGGTCTCATAGTCAAATTTTATAGTTTCACATAAGTTTTCAAATAAAATTTGATCATTGGTTGTTTTCTAGGTCAGCATTGCTCCCTCCATTCACTCATGTTCATCATCATTTCATGAGTCATGTCCACCATTATCATCTAGAGTCTTAGGTCAGCCATCATGTTTTCACCTAGGTAAGTGTCTAGGTGTATTTCATTTCACCACCATAAATGTCCAAATTTTGTCATAAGAAGGAAAAATAAGGGTCAATTCACCATTGCCTAAATTTTCAGGTGCTTCCAAAACAGTAAGTGAACATTCCTTTCTTCTCCTTCAAGTGAATTTATTCAGCAAAGAGTGGATTCCCTCTTTTAGGGTTTTCAAACTAGTTTTTGGATTGTTGAGATGTTGGTTGCTTTCAGCTAGAAAACCCCTAGTTTTATCGCATACAAATCTTAATTTTCCCCACACTCCACTACACTCCCTAAACCCCTTACACTCTCTCACACACCATCCCTAATATTCTACACTCAAAACCTAGTCCCTACACCATCATCACTACCCTACGTTGTGTTTTTGCCAGCCTCCTAGACCTAGACTTGTAATTAAATTCCCTAGGTCTACCCCTACCTTCCCTACCCCCCTTTTCACCTCCCATACCTACCTAACACCCTTCCCTACCTCCCAAATTTTTCCCATCCCCTTTTCCCTCTCCTAAACCCTCCATCCTACTCCTTTCCCACCATCCCCTATTTTTCACCACTAGGGTTTATGCCCCCAAAGCACCTATGGAGGAAGAGAAGAAGCCTTATAACAAGGGAGTTCAGATGTAAACAGCTCCTTGAGAGGGCTAACAGAGATAACAAGCTTCAAAGGCACATGGCCATTCATTACTACACCGAGAATTTGATCTCTAAGGTCAAAGTCAAACAATTGAAGGAAAAACTAGAAGAAACCCTAATCACCAAGAAGAAGAGGGGGAAACTCCATTTGATATATTGATTGCATAGAAAACCTAACTTGTACCTTACACGGAAATTTTGAAATTTTTAGAGAATTTTTTGGCATTTTTGGCATTTTGGCCAAATTTCACTATCTTTTTGCACAGTTTGACTGCAAAAAGCACTATG